>JAOWBN010004053.1:0-11261 GCA_028565015.1 Pinguicula moranensis | reverse complement strand
ATTCAAAATGGAATACGACCTTTTATTCGAAATATCTGTAGGGACAATTTAATTTTGGAAATAATAAATATCACACAGTAAATATAAAATAAAACCAGTAGTCAATTTATAAGGGTGCATGAAAAAAATATTATGAAAGGAACGCACATTTATTCTTATAACTTGATCATATTCATAATAAGGATAATCGTCCATCAAATAATATATTTATGAGATTTGTCAAAAATAATGAAATACGATCAATTAACAGGAAATCAAACTGATAAATTAATTAAAAATTGATAATGTTACTTATTTTTCTAATAGAATTTTTAAAATAACTTATTTTTTAATCACATAAAAATGTGAGTGTCCACAAAATAAGCTTATTTGGTCAAATCGACTATTTGGCCAAATAGGTAAAATGATAGTATATGATGATCTTAAATGTTTTTTTTGAAAAGTTATATTTCATTTAAAGAATGTGTGCACCCGGTATAGAAATGACCAATTTGCCCTTACTTTACATGTCTATCATTGGCTTAACTTGGAGCATCTGTGTAATATGACAAGATTATACATTAGTTTCTCACCGACTTTCTTCTAGACTATGTCATTTCCTTTTTTTCTTCCGCTGACGATGTTTTCCAGTATAGATTAGCGAATTTCTCCAATCAATTTCTATCCATGTCGTCTTTCGAGTTGTATGATACATGTTGTTCTTCCTCCAGCCTCGACGAAGCAATAGAAATTCTATTAAGAGGGGATTTTCCGAGCACCACGATTTGTTTCCAAATTTCCTGAAATTATCTAATTGTCCTTCCTTATTAGCATTGTTTGTCTTCTACTTTTGTATATCTCTGATTGAGCCAGCTTTTAATATGTCTTTCCTTGCTATTTCATATCTTGCAAGTCTCTATTTCACCGGCTATGGAACCATTCTTCTCTTATCTGTTGATGTGTTCTGCTGGTAATTTGTCAATGATGTTTGTTGTTTCAACAGGTAATTCCATCTATCTAGCTCTATTGCATTTCTATGACTGCTTTGCAGTCTTGCTTTCATCGAATCTGTGTTCATATCTAGTAAGAATTTCTTTGTGCATTCACTAGATTGTGACCTATTCTCTAGAATTTGATTAATAAGCATATTTAGGGATCTTTGAACCAATCACTTAGATTGTATCTATCAAGCAGGTTATGTGGTTTGAAGATTTCCCATAGACGAATCTATATTTTCTCTACAATTTTGCCTTCATGACATTTTATTTTGTTGAAAATGCTTCTACTTGCGCCCTTTTTGCCAGCATATTGTTGTCTAGATAGTCTTCCATAAGTCTTCCTATTGTCTTATTTTGATCATTCCTAGGTTTACCATAAAATTTGAAGTTGGATCTTGTAGTAGGGTTGTTTCATGCCCTCCGAGCCAGCTGTAGAATCTCTTCCAGACAACATCTGCAAAAACACGTGAAGAAAAGATGAGGGATAGTTTCTAGTTCTTTGTTACAAATAGAACATATTGGATTTGTGTTTATTCCCCTTCTAATTAAATTATCTGTTGTAGGGACTCTCTGTTGCAGAAGTCGACAACCGAAAGTTGTTTCTTTGATAGGTGATTTTTTGCTTCAGATATTTGCAATCTGGTTGTTTGTTGTTGATCGTGCTCCAGTAGCTATCCTGACTTTTGTGTATGTTGATTTTACTGTATACACTTATGTTACCATTTTGTTCCATTGCCATTTTGTTTGGTCTCGTGTTTGTTAGCATGATCTCAACCATTTCTGCCATAATCTATTGTTGTAATACTTGTTCTTGTTGAGAAAGCAGTTCATCCCACCTCCATGTTAGAGTTTTGTTCCCATGTTCATCTAAAATGAGTTTCTAACAAATTAAACTAAATTAGTCTCCTACTTTTGCATATAGTGTAGGGTATAAGTCACATAGTCTATATCCTACTATCCATTTTTCCTCTCAGAAGTAGGTATTATCTTCATTTCCTACCTGCTTTTTTACATTACCCCAAAACCATTATGCCATTCTTATGATTGTCACGAGTTGCCTCCATCACATGGAGTGGAACAATAGGAGTTGTGATGGTCCTTCAAATACACCTGTAGAAGTCTCCATATTTGCTTTCTAGAAATTGTTTCCATAAACTGTCATCCTCGTTTTGTAGTAGCCTCCAACCCAATTTTCCTAGAAGCGCATTATTGAAGCTTGTCATTTCTTTTCCTCCCAAACCTCCATATGTGATTGGCAGGGACTCAATTTAATAGTTTAGCTCTTGTGTGAATTCTGCTAATTCTGATTATATGATGTTTATCCCTATAAGTTTACTTTTGCTGAAGTTTACTTGTAAGTCGTTGACTAATTCTAGGCATTTGAGTGTGTGTTTGATAGCTTTGATGTCTGCTAATATGTCATCTCCAAATATTAAGGTATCGTCAGTATACTGTAATTGCAAGATTTTTTATACCCCCATAGTGAAACCTTTCAATGGACCTTCCTCATAACTTTTATTGAGCATAAGATGTAGTGATGTTGCTGTTAGGAATAGAAACGGTGACAATAGATTACCTTGTCTTAATCCTTTTTGTGACTTGAAATCTCTTGTTGGGTTGTAATTTACTATGACTGAAATCATTGGTGATGATATATATCCATATACCCATTCATTCAATTTATTGTTAAAACCTATTTTCTGCATCATCTCCGATAAGAACTTCTAATCTACCAAATCAAAAGCCTTTTTGAAATCCACTTTGAACATAATGCACATTCTCTTGGTCTTCTTTGTCGTGTCTATTATTTTATTGGCACAAATAACCCCATCGCTAATGTTCCTGCCTTTTAATAATCCTGATTGGTTCTTGGAGATAACATATTGTAGCACTTGTCTTAGCCTTTTTTCCAGTATCTTAGCGAGGACCTTGTACGCGCTATTTATCAATGAAATGGGTCTGAATTCTTCTGGTTTAATAGGATGTGGGATTTTTGCAAATAGTGTAATAAAAGAAGAATTCATCACTCGGGGGTAGCCTGACTGTGTGATAGAGTTCTTTGACGAATGATGTATAGTCATCTTTTAGGGTATCCCAAAAGTGTTGGATGAAGGAGAAATTAAGACCATTAGGTCCTGGCCTTTTAGTTCCCTTACAGTCCCACACAGCTGACTTTATTTCCTTATTCATGAATTCCATATTTAGGAAATCATTATGCTCCTCGGTAACCATACATAGTGCTGAAATTCTGAGTTTTGGCCTCCTGCTGATTTCCTGTGTGAACAAAGTTTGGAAGTATAGTTTTAGACCTTCTTTTACCTTATTGACTTCTTCAACCCACTGGTTCCCGAAATATAATCCTTGGATATCTGTTAGGTGTCTGTTCTTCAACAGGGACGCGTGGAATATTTTGTATTTGCATCTCCTTCCTGAAGCAATTTCTGTCTGGATTTTTGATAAATCATAGAGGCTTACATCTTTTGTAATTTCTGTAAGTCAGCCCAAGTTTCCTGTTTTTGCCTCCCCTTTGAATCAGTAAGGGGTGTTTGAGATATTTTTTAATATAGTCTTCTGATGAGACTCTGCGCTCGTCTCATCTTAGTATTTATGTTTCCATTCACTTGTTTGTTCCAATCTCTCACTTTCACCCTAAAAGATCTTTGGATTCATAATTGTGAGTTCTTTTCCATTCAACCCCAACCTCTGTTGCTAAGGATAGATTTTTTTAACCAAGCGTTGTATACTCTGAAAGGCTTTGGCCTCCAATTTTTGACACCCTTGGTTATAAATAAGGGACAGTGATTAGATAATTGTTTATCAAGGATGGATAGGGGTTAGATTAAGCCATGTATTTATCCATTCAATACTAAGTAGAACTCTGTCTAGGCGTCTGGCTCCTTGACCATCTGGTTTAGACCATGTAAAGGTTGTTATTTGTATAGGGATATCCAAAAGATCAACTTTGGTTAAAAAGTTGGCGAATGCTTCTGCTTCACTTCTCACTAATGTAGATAAACCTACTCGTTTAGATGGATCCTTTACTACATTGAAGTCCCTCAGAATGCAATAGTTTGGGATTACATTTCTATCTCTATACTCCAATAATTCTTCCCATAAAATTTTCTTTTCAGTAAAGTGGCATCACAAGTAAGCGTTGATTATCAAAATTGTTAAGTTGCCCTACATCCCCTCTATTCCAATACCGTAAGCTATCTCCCATGATCGTTGTAATTTTAAGTAGGATGATATCCATGTGATCAACAAACATCCTAATGCTCCTGTTGAGCTTTTCCACACCATCTCGAAGTCCTCATGACCCTAGATCATGCGCATTGTGTTTCTATCTATATTTGTAAGTTTTGTTTCCTGTACTGCTATCAATTCGATTAAATGTTTTTCAACATGTTTCTGAGCAGTCTCTTTTTTGTGATGCTCCTTAGTCCTACTATATTCTAGCTCACAATCTTCATAAGGAACCTTGTGGGACTTCCACTATTTGTATTTCCTTACTTTCTGCCTGCTAAGAATTGGATTGATTTGTTCTTTTTGTCTCTCATGTTAGAGATTTAGGGTAGGGGGAACCTCTAACCACGTAGAGGAAAGAGTCAGTCAACGAAGACTAATTCGTTTATCAATTGTGGGAGGTTTTCCTCCAGAATAGACTAGTCTAATTTGCCTATAAATACCTGTAATTGGATGCTCAATGTAATCAAACACGATTAGTAGTTTTCTAATCTAAAAAAGTCTTCCGCTTAATATGGTATCGAAGCAGGTGCCAAGATCTGGCATCTATTTCATCATCTACCAGAGAAACCTGGTTGATTCATCTGAAACAATGTCGAATGACAAATCACCCCAAATCTCCGTGGAGAAATCTCCAGCGACATCGTCTGCGACGACGAGTCACAATCCATAAGATCTCTCCACCCAACTCACAAACCTCCTCAAATAGATAAGCCCATCCTCAACTAATCACTCCAATGTTGCTATCACCATGAAGCTAAACAACCATAATTACACATTATGATTACGATTAATGCAGGTCTCAATTGGGGGCCGAGGCAAATTGCATTATCTCATCGGAGTTCCCCCACCTCCGGTGATCAGCGATCCCACATTTCCTCGGTAGGAATAAACCGACCTCAATATTTTTTTACTAGATTCTCCAGGGAATCAAACCCAAATTGGTCGATAACTTTGCTGAATATCCAACGGCTAAAGATCTCTAGGAGTTCTTGACAACTACTTATAGTGAAGGAAGCAATTCGCTTCAAATTTATGACCTAACAGTGAAGGCAAATTGTCAGTACCAAGGCCCTGACACTCTAGAACATCTCTACAGTTCCATTCAGCAAATGTGGAGAGAAATTGTTAGGCGACAACCCAATATGATGAAATGTGCGATGACCATCGCCTCTTTCTCCGTCTTCAACAAGAAACTCATCCTTTTCAATTTCTCACCAGTCGAGACTGCCTATTCCTTCGTTCACCGGTAAGCAACCCGCCTACACATCCTCAACTCGGCGAAGAGTGGTGGTTACCACTCAAATTTCGGGAATTGGCAGTAGCTTGGCTACATGAACTAGGTCAGATTCGGCGAATGTCTCGCCCAAATCATCATCCCGAACAAGAAACAGGGAAAAGTCAAAACTTTAGTGTGCTGATTGCAAGCGGGATGGACATTATACGGAGGGTTGTTTAAAAAGAATCAACTACCCGGTAGGGGTGGCCAAATGGGACTGCGGTATTCAGGATTTCCCGAATCCCGCAGTTCCAAATTCCCAAACTCCCAAAAATTTTGGGTGTTCGGGAAATCGGGAATGGGCATCCTGATCCCGAAATAATTTGGGACGGGAACGGGAATAGCCGTTCCCGGTCCCAAAACTCCCAAAATTTCCTGAAGTCCCGCATCCCGAAGTCCCAAAATTTTTGGGACTTCGGGAAATCGGGACGGGAACAGCTATCCCGTTCTCGATCCCGAAATAATTTGGGATGGGAACGGGAACAGGCAATTCCCATCCCGAAGTTCTGAATGTCCATGCCTACTATCCGGAATGGTGGCCATACGTGAAGAAGAGGGGACATAAGCCAGGTACCGTCACGGTAAGTAACTCCATGGCCACTGCTACTCGTGGTGATGACCGGAGCCAAGGCGAGAAAGGATTCGGGGCTATCGCATCTCGAAAAGACAAAGCTGCGCAAGAGCGCGATCTAACAGAGAAGTCGAGAGGTAACGGGGGTAAGAGCAAGCCCTTCCTCTTAACCCACTGTAATTCTTCTGCCTTACATATACACCCCTCGTATATTTTGAGTTTTTTCAGATACGCCCCCAACCTCCTCACACATTGATATACACCCCGCAGAAAATAAAACAACCAAAATACACCTTCCTGACAAGTCAAAACCCAAAATACCCCCTTAAACTCTTTGAAACTCGTGTTCCACCCTAAAAGAAGCCCAGAATTAGAAATACATCCCCGCACATGTCAAAAATCACAAAAGAAAACCCAGAATTCCCGAAAATTGCCCTTTCACACCAAAACTATAAACAAATGTGCACTACCCCCATAAGCAATCCAAAATATTTTATACCTGGATGTTTTGATACAACTGAGTCTATGGCCTACACCGCTCGGGGCACTGGGGGTGAGTCACATAGTCCATGGTTGTTCGATTGCGGAGCCACAGACACTATAACCAATATATAAAAGATATATGTATCCCAGTTGTTCCAAAAAAATCATGTATTCAGATTGCTAATTGGGGGCTCGTTGTCGTTTAGGAGGCCAGGTCAATTGAGCTATATCCATCGCTCAAACTGCCGCATTGCTTATATGTCCCTTCCTTGTCGTGCAAGCTTTTGTCCATCAGCCATGTTATAAAAGAATTTAATTATACAGTTCTGATGCGTCCTACTTTTTGCCTTTTACAGGATATTCAGATTGGGACAATCATTGGGCATGGCACTGGGCTAGGAGGGTTATACTATGTTGATGAGGTAGCCCGACAAGGAACCACACTGCTGGCTCATGGGAGTGCTAACAGACAAACCTGGCTACGACATCGTCGTCTTGGACATCCATCCACTGGTTATCTTAAAATTTTATTTTTCGAGTTCTTTAAACATTTAAATAATTTTTCATGTGAAACCTGTGTTCTTGCAAAAAGTCATAGACAGTCCTATCATGTGTCCCAGAGTCTAACATCTTCACCATTTGCTTTATTTCATTCCAATGTGTGGGGCCCTGCCTCAAACTCTTTCCCTATGGGCATTTGCTATTTTTTGTTATTTGTTGATGATTTTACTCGCATAACTTGGGTTTATTTTTTTAAACAAAAATCTGAAGTCTCTGCAAAATTTATTGCTTTTCTTCACCATGATACATATCCAGTTTCAAAAGAAAATTCAAGTCCTAAGATCCGACAATGGGGGTGAATTCATCAATCAAACCATGAAAAATTTCTTTCGGGAAAAAAGGGTTATTTCATCAAATCACATGTGCCCATACCCCTCAACAAAATGGCGTCGCCGAGAGAAAAAATCGTGTACTCCTCGAAATCACAAGAGTACTTATGATGGAGTCTCATGTTCCCACATCATTTTGGCCAGAGGATATTGCTACATCAACCTACCTTATCAATCACCTTCCCACAAAGGTCCTCTGCCTCAAACCCCTATTCAAATGTTGACCTTCCAACTACCCGTCCCGTTCTCTCTCTCCCTCCATCCACGAGTATTCGGCTGCACAATTTATGTCAACATCCAAAAAACCGAACGAACAAAATTCAGGCCACGCGCAGTGAAGTGTGTCTTTGTAGAGTATGGGGACAACAAAAGGGCTACGGATGTTTTCACCCCCTACACATCGCATATATACTACTATGGACTACGAATTCCTTAACACTAAATATTACTATGGTACCCAACCAACTAGTCAGGGGAGATCCATAATCCGCTGTATTCTACTCACTTTACTCCAAACGAGCCATTGTTTTGGCTTACAATCGTGCCACCAACCTTGGCAGTACTAGTCGACGAGACTCATGGACGATCCCCTGTTGACATAGTACGACCTTCAAGCCTAATGTGTAGCCTAGAACTGTCTGATGTGAGGTAAATAATTGTTCACCGAAATTGTTATAACAATACTGCAACTACCATTAACTGTGACAGGGAACAAGGATCAAATGAGTCAAACGAAGCATAAGTTCGATATATCTTGCCACCTCGAAGCACTCGAGGCATACCATCCAAGCGTTGCGAACTTGAATACCCAATGACCAATATGGTCAGGGGGAGAAAGACATGACAAGCTAAAGTGTTTACCTCGGTGCTCTACTCTGACAAATTACCACCAACAGGACAAGAAGCCCAACAAAGTAAGTAATGGAGTAAGGCCATGGAGAACGAGATGAAGGCTCTAGCAAAAAATGGCACATGGGACAAATTTGAGTTACCTACTGAAAAGCGAGCGGTAGGATACATATGGGTGTTTACTATCAAATACAGTGCAGATGGAACTGTTGAACGACAAAAGGCTTGATTGGTGGCCAAATGATATACACAAACATATGGGATCAATTACTCCGATACATTATCTCCTGTAGCAAAGATCAATACCATCCGAGTACTTTTCTCTGTGGCTGCCAACCTTGATTGGACACTTCACCAGTTCAATGTTAAAAATGCGTTCCTTCATGGTGATTTGAAAAAAGAAGTGTATATGGAAGCACCCCCTGCTTTCTCCGACATAATCAGAGAAAACGAGGTATGCAAATGAAACCAGGCATTATATGGCCTCAAACAGTCGCCTAGAGTATGGTTTGACAAGTTCACTATGATTATGAAAAGGTACGGATACAAACAAAGTAATTCAAATCACATGCTGTTTTAAAAAGAAAAGATGAGCTAGTCACATGCCTGATCATTTATGTCGACGACATGGTAATTACTGGAAGTGACAAAGCCAAAATCAATGAATTACGTAAAATCTATTTAGTGAGTTCAAAATGAAAGACCTTGGAGAGCTAAGGTAATTTTTTTGGTAATAGAGGTTTAAAGATTGAAATAAGGAATCTTTATCTCCTAAAGAAAGTATGTTTTAGATCTTCTAGCATAAATGGGACTTATAGACTACAAGCCAGTGGATACGCCTGCTATTGTGAATCTAAAACTACAGATAGTAGAAGGGACGAATCTGACAAATCAAAAGAAATATCAACACCTGATTGGAAGATTTATTTATTTGGCACACACACGACCCGATATAACCTATGTTGTATGGGTGGCCAATCAATTTATGCACAATTCATAGGAAGAACATATGGAAGACACCTTGAGAATTGTATGTTATCTGAAAGGATCTCCCAAAAGGAGGCTCATTTTCAGAAAAAATGGCCACTTGGATATTTAGGAACACATTGATGTAAATTGGGCAGGAAATCCAGTAAACAGGAGATCTACTGCAGGTTACTTTACACTATATGGAAATCTTGTAACCTGAAAAAGTAAGAAACAAAAAATAATTGCCTTATCAAGCGTCGAAGTCGAGTTTCGAGGGGTAGCTCGAGGGTTGATCGAAATCCTTTGTCTTCGAAAATTGCTAGCTGAAGTTGGATATCATGTACAAGGTACATGCCAACTAAAGTGCAACAACCGAACAACCATAAATATTTCTAAGAATCCAGTGCAACATGATCGGACTAAGCATATCGAGATAGACAGAAATTTTATCTAATACCATTCATTCGATTAGAGGACCAGCTAATAGACATCCTCACCAAAGTAGTATCCAGTCACACCTTCTCAAAAGTAATGTGTAAGTTAAGAATTAAATACCCTCAAATTCAACTTGAAATGAAGTGTTAGAAATTTAGGGGAAAAACCTCTAACCATATAGAGGAAAGATTCGATCAACAAAGACTAATTATTTCCTCAATTTTAGGAGGTTGTTCCTCCAAAAATAGACTTGCTTAATTTGCCTATAAATACCTGTAATTGGATGCTCAATGTAATCAAGCAAGATTAGTAGTTTTCTAATCTAAAAAAGTCTTCCGCTTAATTTCTCACATTCCTTCTAATTATATTTTGAAAGAATCCAATTCACATCATGAAAAATCCACTCTTATTCTCTAAACATAATTCTAAGTATTTATGGCATCCTTTTCTATTTCTTTCCATGCGGTAGGCTCCCCTTTTACGGCTTCGCTCTATATGCCAAAGCAACTTATGAATTTTTATAAGCATTAAACGTAGTCTTACTTATATATACTTGAGATAATAAAATAATCTTAAGAAAATCATTTGAGGTTTCTTTCTCCACCTAGAAACTTTTACTAGATTATCTTTTTCATTCCTTGATACACTTACAACTTTCATTCTTCACTTGTGAATCTATTCTTCCAAGATTAGTTCATACTTTAATGTTCTTGAGCATCTTGCTTGATTTTCAAAACCTCATCATATAAAGCCAATAAAGCAATGCAATCATTCATTTCCTTTTCTATTATAAATTAATTAAACTTGGCCCAAAATTGGAGGTAACCCTATACCCTAAAACGTTTTTAAAGTAATATTTTACCAAAAAAGTTTTTGGATGATTTTAGCTAAATAAAAGAATATAACAGATGAAAAATAAAAAAGTAGTAAATATTAGAAAATTAATTAAAATCTAAAACTAAGCTCTAAAATAATGAAAAGTAATCATAACCTTCGAATGTATAGTAAAATAAAATAGTTCTTTATTTTTGAATTAAATTACCAGCTCGAGGGTAAAATGTTGCCTGAAATAATGTTTTGGGGTAAATTTTCTACCCTTTAATATATTATGATCTTTCAACATAATTATAAAGCTTCTGCATAGTAGAACACAAAAGCGTGCTCTTCTTCTTCCCTCCCAATTCAAAAGCTTTCTTCTTTTCTTACGCTGGTCCGTGATTCTGACCTGAATCCACTTGATATCGGCGAATTCATTCTGTCCGAGATTGGGGTAGATATCAACTGATTCAGACACAATTTGATCCTTCTTCCGCATGAACGACTTCGAGTTTTGGTCACTTGCCAGGTTAGACTCCTTCACATGCGCGAATGAGTTCGACGTTTTGTGAATGTTTGATTTCATATTTCAATTGGCTTCTTGCCCAGAACCTGTCTTGATAGGTTGATGCGGATCATTTTACTTTCAATTCCGCTTCAAATATTAAGATTTTGGGGTTTGGGGTTGCTTATTTATTTCCTTCAACTTCTGTTTGTTTGCTTCTTCCATAATTCGCTTCATAGGTTCG
>JAOWBN010004042.1:0-11262 GCA_028565015.1 Pinguicula moranensis | reverse complement strand
AACTCTTCATTTTTTCAAAAAAAGTTTTTATAATCCAATTATAAGTATAAGAGGGTCTGCGCAAAACACCCCCTTAGAAGACGGATATGAGTAATGGTCATAAAACACTAAGCATGAAGTTAATTCATTATAACTTCACATTACATTCTAAGTTGAATTATGTTGTGCAGCCTAAGCACAAGTTTGGTTAGATGTATATTTTCTGGAACCACCAACACTATGGGAATTCATGGTGTAAACAGAGATGCTTGGAATGTGGCGTGGCAACTGGCAACCATCTCTTAGAAGCTGCTGGTGGGCCTGAAATCAAACACATTTTCGGAGTACGAACATTGAACGGGGTAAGATCTTACAAATGGCTCAAATCACTACTTGGAGACGATTAAAGGAAAAAACAAAAAAAAATCATACCTTATATGCCAGAACTCTTCCACATTTTTTTAAGCGGACAAAGTTCGCATTAATTAAAATTTTGCTTTATCACCAAATAAATACTCCCCCAAAATTTTATTTATTAAAATATTTGTTATTTTCCCCTCAAATCCCCTCACCCCCACAAAAATGAATAAAAAAAAAACAGCTTCGATCCATTCTTTCACATAAAAAAATTACACAAATATTTTAATTCAATTTTTTTTCTCTTACTCTAGTCATTTTCACCTGTCAAGTCCAGCATCTAGGTCGCAAAATTGTTCTTGCATCGAAGGAACCTCTTTTATACAGAGGTTGTTAGAGTCAATTTTTTTAAAAAGAAAATTCAAGAATATTTCCTTGATAAACATAGCATTCTCGACCAAGTGGCCTTGGACTCATGTAGCGTGTGTTTTTGGGCCAACATATTAGGTAGATGTGAGCTACTTTTATTAAAATCTTAGTATCAAGTTGATTAATTGCAATACCATATTTTTTATACATTGATTTATATTTACGTGTGATATCTGTATTGGATATTTTAACTCTAACACTCATTATCAAGTACAATTAGAAAAGTAGACTTGTTTTTATTATATGGGCCCGTACCACAACAATCAACAATATAGGCCCATACTCAATTATTAATTTTAATGGCTAGGCTTGTGCTATTGTATGTCTTAAAGGCCATTGGATCTTTGATGGATTGTTATTGTTAAACTATATTCAACTCTGATACCACGTGAAAATTTAGCAGGCTTGACCCAAGTGGATACGAGCTCGTGTGGGAATGTGCATGTTTGGGCCAACTATGGATGTGCTACTCTCATTAAAATTTTAGTATCAATGTGATTGATTCAACTACCATATTTTCATATATATTTGTGCATGTACTTCGTATGGGATATTTTAACTCTTAACATCACTAAAGATTTAAAGTAACTTTTGAATAGGGGTATCTATCCCACACGGTGGTGGCAAAATTTTTGTCGCCGTCACCATGTCCGCCACTGTTACCACCACCACCGGCGGTGAACGGTGATGGTAGCGGGTGGATTTTCGGTCACCGCTAGGTAGCCGATGTGGTGGCTGAAATCCGCCACCACCATTATCACCTAAAACCCAAAATTAAACTGCGTTTACCGGAATTAAAACATGGATCTACAGCTTAAGAAGTAGTTTTCTAACCGTTGGAATATAACGTTGGATGTTTATTATCTTTTTTTTTCTATTACCTTGTTATTAATTTTTTTAATAATTAGATTTTTAAAATAAAAAAAAACAATAATTTTTTTTTTATATTAGTCGGGGATTTGATCCAAGTTTACTCTTTTTTCTCGTCATTTACTTACACTCCATTAGGTTCAAAGAACATTGTTGTGAAATGTACATAGATATTTTTTTTTTATAAATGTGGTACCCGGAGGAGAGTTCGGCCGAAACCCGGAGTCGTGGCCCTGACACACAAATTTACCAGCGGGATTTGAACCCTTGACCTCTAGGCAAACCCTGAGAATTCAGGCAGAGAATCAACCGCTAGGACACACGTCGGGGTTAAAAGTACACAGATATATAAATAGAATCTAGGATTGACTAGGGTTTTCATATTAGGAATATAAGTTGTCACGTACATAAGTGGCTTTTGTAGGTATTGGATTTTGCCAATTTTGAAATATTATAGGCAACGAGTTATCGATATTGTGTAACATACTATATTAACATTTATTTCTATGTGAGATTTTTTTTTCTATTTCAATTATGAAAGCATTCATTTGTAATTTTTTTATGAGGGAGGATTGTAGGGTTTCACAAGATTTGGTCAAACATGTATAGAAACAATTTTTTTTAATTTTTTTAAAAGTCAAAGTGAATGAAAAAATTATTAAAATTTTTTTTTTTTAATAACAAGGTAATAGAAAAAAAAAATAATAAACATCCGGATTGTATTCCAACGGTTAGGAAACTACTTTTCAAGCAGTAGACCCAAATTCGAATCCTACCAAATGCAGTTTAATTTTGAATTTTAGGTGATAGCAGTGGCGAGTCGCGGTATTGGCGGTAGCAGATTAACAAATAATGGTGGTGGTGGCAGAGCCGTCATCTGTTAAATTAATAGTGGTAGTAACGAGTAGTGGTCACTCGCTACCGTTAGTACCATTAGACATCCCTACTTTCGAATCAGAATTTGTTCTTATTTATACCCGGGCTTATAATCATAATGAAATTAGTAATTATCTTCCATGAGATTGCCTTTTAATATGGTATTATTGCTCCCTCCTTCAATTCTTGTTAATGGCAGTCCCTCCTTGGAGTTTTATCCTTCCTGTGGCATCCGGCAAGGTGATCCACTTGCTCCCTTTCTATTCTTATTGGCCGCAGAAGGGCTTTCAGCGATGATTAATCAAGCCATAAACTTGAAACTCTTCTCAGGTCTGTGCATTGGCCGCATGAAGGTGATAGTGTCTCATTTGCAATATGCTGATGACACCATTTTACTTGGTCAAGCAGATTGGTCCTCGGTTCAGGCATTCAAGGCTATCTTAATTAACTTTGAGCTTGTTTCTGGTCTCAAAATTAATTTTAACAAGAGTAAGCTTATTGGCATTAATGTCCCTACTTCTACCTTGGAGGACATGGCTGCCTATCTAAACTGTCAACCAGCCTCTATTCCATTCAATTACTTGGGACTTCCAGTTGGTGCTCGTATGAGAAATCCTGTTTCTTGGCAGCCTATCACCAATAAATTCAGCAAGTCACTTACCTCATGGGAACACAAATGGCTATCCTCTGAAGGCAAGCTTACCCTCTTGAATGCTATTTTGTCAGCTCTCCCCTCTTATTATTTTTCATGTTTCAGAGCCCCAAAAAGCATCATCAAAAGCCTGAGGTCCATTCAAAGAAACTTCTTCTAGGGCAACACTCCTGAAAAGAAAAAAGTCTGCCTAAGTTCATGGGATAAGGTTAACACTACTGTAATGCTGGGGAAGTGGGGCATGCAACTGCTAAACGGATCATCTTCTTTGGTGACTTCTATACTCAACTCTAAATATGAAGGCTCCACCCCTCTTCTCATTGCTGGCAACAGGTCACTGCTTCCACAGAACACTTCTGCATTTATTGGTGGACCCAGGGGCAGACACTATGCTTCTGAGTGGTGGACTCATCTTCAAGACTCTTGTAACAGCAGTTGGTTCAGAGAGAATAGGTAATGGAAGGAGCATTCAATTCTGGAATGATATGTGGCTGGCCAACACTCAATTAGCAGTGAGATTTCCCAGGTTATATAGAAAGGAATTGTGCAAGGACATCCTTGTTGCTGATGCAGGACACTGGTCCAGTGGCACCTGGATGTGGCTCTGGAGGTGGAGAAGCACTATCCTCCCTTCTGAACAGGTTGCCTTGGATGCTTTGGTAAGTGACTTGCAGTGTATCTCTCCCAACCTTTTGTCCAGGACAAATATATCTTCAAGCTCAACAAAAATGGGGTATATACTGTCAGTGATGCTTATAGATCAATAATCTCAGATACACAACATTCATTCTCTGACTCACATCTTTCACTTACCAGACTCATTTGGCACAATTATGCACCGAAAAAAGTTTGTATTTTTGCCTGGATGCTAATACAAAATACAGTTCCTAAAGAAGCCCTGCAGAGAAGGAATATCATTGATGCATCTATGGAGATCAATTGCTCACTTTGCATCTCTGCTATGGAGACTAATACGCATCTATTCTCGATCTGTCCTGTCTCCACTTCTCTTTGGAAGGATCTCTCCTTCTGGATGTCACTAACTCCAAGCTCTGATGCCAACACCAATGGAGCTATACCATCAATACTAGAGTTCTCTTCCTGTGCTCCACTTGGAGTAAACCGGTCAGCTTGGTCTGCAATATGGTTGTCCACAATGTGGTCAATTTGGAAGTAAAGGAACAAATCTCATTTCATGTCTTCCTTACCTAATATCCCACTCTTATTAATTGATATTCAACGTACCTCATGGTTGTGGATGCGTGCCAGAAGACATGTTAAAGTGTTTCCTTATACCTTGACTGATTGGTTATTGCAACCATTAGTTTGTCTGTCATTTTCAGTCTAATAGATGTACAGATCAATAGAGCTCCTGCAAGCGAGGAGCATCAGGTTCTCTCAGACTATCGCATCTGCTCGGAAGTTCTTGCCATTCTAGTTCATCTAGCTGATTGGTATGGCTATCATCTTATGTTCCTAAGAAGGTAGGGTCGTGCTGTAAGGGGATCAAGAAATTCTCGGCCATCCATGAAGTGGGGTATCTGGTTTTTAATTGTGCACTCCCTCCCCACTTTCTCTAATTGCTAGTCCCCTGCTTCACATGAATTTGGCAGGAGCTCTACTCTGCCTTCTCAGTTCTTCATGACTATTTTTCTCTTCCATAAGGTACAGGGTAGGCACAGTGGCAGCTAGCAGTCATGTGCTCCATGCATTGTCAATAGTCTATGTTGGCTCTCTACCATCCGAAATTGAAAATACAGCTACTTGTGATGCCCCTCCCAGCTCTAGTTGTCTCTTCAAAGCTACCAATGATGACCAATTGAGTGCTCATCTGGTTTTGGTCAATCTTGTCCTGCTTCCATACTTTTTAAATTGACCTCCTTGCAGTTTATTCAACTACTGTGCTCGAGCTATAAGCACAACTGCGTGATGTGATAATGTTTGAAGTTTTCACGTATACGGAGGATCAAGAAAGTGGTCATTACATAAGGGAGCTAATATACAGAGGCTAGCCTTACAGAAAATTTATTCTGATAGGAGTTCGCATGATCATACAATTGTATGGCCACTGAGAAGGCATCCTATAGGAGTCCATGGTTGGATTTTGGTGTCTAGTTTGGAGCGTGTATCTCTGTTTTAGTTGTACCCTATGTAAATACTTTTTGTACATAAAAATTTGGTCTTCCCAAAAAAAATTTTACAATTTAAGAAATAGAACCTCTTTAACTAAAATCTCAAAAATAAATATATTAAAAAAATATAAAATATATATTAAAATTTGTCCCAAAAAATATAATTAATAAATCACAATCAATGTTCTACGATATAGTGGTTAATATTTTGCACTTTGAATCCAGCGACCCGAGTTCAACTCCTGGTAAAACCTCAATGTTATACGGTGCAGTGTTTAGCACTTTTCAAAATTTATAAAAAAAAGTGTCTATGGGATTGAACACATGACCTTTAAGTTAAAATTTTTGTACTCTACCAACTAATTTAAATGAATTTTATACATTAAAGTAAAAAAATATATATAATTTGAATATTATAGGAGAGACCAAATTATAAAAATTATTATTTTTTACATGTATGATAATTTTTTTTACTCCGGGGAGACCATGGCACCTGGTCCTCTCTGCCTCTATCTAACCCTCAAACTCCAACTTGGTTAAAAATATATTGAGTATGTTATTATTGTTGTTTGTTTGAATTTCCCCACTCGGTTGATCATTTTGAATCTACATACAACAACAACAACAACAATAATGTACCCAGTATATTCCCAACCCAGTATTTTGAATCTACATCACAATTCATAATACACAAGACATGTAAATGTAATGAATGTGGTTGTGAGACTTTTGTTAAGAATTTTTGCGTGCCTGGACAAACATTCTTCTTTTATTGATCAAGTCTCGTGAATTTGATGTAACAAGGAATCTCTGTGAAAGTTGCATGCTCTGTTCCGAATAAACCGATGGGAACAGGAGAATTCATTGGAAAACGTGATGAATAAATCGTATCGAATCGAATCACGGTAAAATTCAAAGAACGGAGTCAAGTCAAGTACAATTAATAGACTCGTCAAGTCCAACAACTTTCAAGTTGGTACTTTTTGTGGGGTAAACCGCCCGCACCTTATAAATTGCGGATTGTAACATACGGGTTATATATATGTCTGGGTTTGAGTTTGAGCCACCACTTATCTACATAATAGATAAAAAGAACATCTGGACTTGAAAATTACATGCTAAAAAACAAGATATAGAAGCAAGAAGAGAGAGGGTAGGATTTCCAATTTGATACATTTAAGCCTCTTTGGTGACAGGCTCGTGTGCAGTGCAGTAATCTAATACCATCTTATCTCCATTCAAGACTTCTTGTTTGAACCTTGCGGCGGTTTGTAGTTTCCAGAAGTTCCACACCACATTTCGTACTTTTCGGCTTTGGAATTAGAAAAAAAATCATGTTTTAATAATTACTCATGGATTAAAAAAATATTCCTCCTCTTCTTTTAACAGTAAAAACGTATAAGTTGACTCATAAGCACCGTACACCTAATCCGAAGCCCCCATTTATTCCATCTAGGTATCGGAAATATGTATAGGATATTGGTTTTCATGTGGAGTTTTAATAGGGAAAAAAATAAAAAATAAAATATATTTTTTTGGAGTACCGGTGGTGTCCGACTATTTGTCGACTAGTCTACAGGGATCCGTCTAGCCGAATCATCCGGACGAATCAGGCAAACATCTGACTGGACAAGCCCTGTCATAAAATTGGAGTATTACATAACCCTTAGGACAGGACTTAGCCCCCACCCTTAACACAATCGAAAAATAATAGAATAAATATTTTTTAATTTCCATTTATTAAATAAATTGAGTAAAATATTTAAATTTAATGAAATAAAATTGTTTTAATTTTAAGAATAAAATTACAACTCAACTAATAATAGCTAACATCCAAAACTTGGGGAAGTTCTCTCTATTCAATAAACAAGTGAAAGAAGAAGAAAAAAACCACACACTCCCTCATTTTGAGATGATGGTTGCCGTTGGATTGCCGTCTGGGAATTTCACCAAACAGAGAAAGGAAAAGTGGAAAAGATGAACAAATGGTGGGCTGCAGATCAATCTGCATTGGGACTCATCGCCGTTTTCTCACGGTGGTTTAACGGCGGAGCTGCTGGTTTCATCTGACAGACAGGATGGGTGGATTCCACTTGGACAGCGGATGCATGGACAATTCCATACTTGCACCAAGACGGGGAATAAATAAATAAATAAATATGATTTATTAAAGAAAATTAAGATAATAAGTAATAATATTTTTTGAAGCTGTTAAATATACTACTCCACTAACATATATCCTGTTTTTTTTTATGAGAATTAATCAAGCATTTTCTACCACTGATTTTCTAGAACACTTAGGATAAAATTTTAATTAGTTTAAACAAGAAGGCCGATCAAAAAAAAGTTTAAACAAGAAGCTTTTTTGATGCATATACTATTGGAAATAATATTAAATATGACCATCTCCAACCAGAGGTGATGCATATAAGGATGAGAGGGGCGTCAACCCCCTTATTTTGTATTTTTCAAATGCAAAATTTAGTTTAAAAAAAATAATTTTGTCACATAGTCCACCCCCTTCTGAAAAATCCGCCCCTTGAGAACAGTTCTAAGCTTCACCTTGAACTAGTAAAAATGTCAGATTTATCAGATTAATCCAAGAGGGAGGGGGGAGTGAATTGGGTTGTTTTAATCTTTTTTTTTTTACTTCTCCTTTTACGTCTCTTTTGATTTTATTTCTCATTTTAATTTTATATTTTTTGAGTGTTTAGTAAAATTATAAAAAAAATTAAAAAAATTATTGAAATAATATTTGCAATCAAATTTTGTAAGTTGATTAAATAGTGTTTGTAGTTAAATTTAGTAAAATAACTTTAATTTATTTATGAAATTGCCAATAAAAATAGAAGTAGAAAAGAAATGGAGTTTTAAAACATTATTTTTAAAATAATTTGAAAGAAAAAGGAGGAGCCCATAATATACTTCACAAAAATTCTATAACCCAACAATTTAGTATATATATACACACATAATTTTAATGGTAATAATCTCACAAACAATAAAATTTATGAAGATCCTTTTTGTGATCTATGAGCTGAATCCAATTGAATGCCTCAAAGACTGTAAATAATTTTTGCGCCAGGGCATAACTTTTGTAAAAAAGAACCTAAATATTTAGGGGTCAAGGCCTCGAATAAAATTTTTGCTTAACGGAAAAAAAAAAAAAGTATCTCACAAGCAATAAATTTAAGGCAATAGAAATATCTGCTCCAAAAACGGGAATTTTTTTTTTGGTAACGGGGTATCCAACTCCACAGTCAGTGGGTCCTGAGTCACAGGTGCCAACTGGCAGTTTCCTTGACTAATCCCCGGAGGCCAGCACACACTGCCGCACACATGCGGACCAGTTCAAATGCGGGACCCAGGTATACCTGGGCTACCCCACCCGGCGTGGCCTACGTGCCCAAGTACCCCTCAGGGTCTCGATCCCGGGTGCCTAGGCAAGCCCTGGCATTCCGGTATTCGGGATAACCATTGGGGCAAGCCCGCAGGTTAAATGAATTACACATGCAATTCTGTAAATGTTAAAGATTGGTTCTATAAAGATATGGACATGGCTACTAAATGAAGATGGCCAAATGGCCTTGTATATCTGTTGGGGATGGACTCTGTACAGAAAGATTATGAACTTTCTAAAACACCACAAGGCCTATGCACAGAACAAGAGCAAGCTTTCATGTTCAATCAGTACCCAAAATGATCTAACAAATTACCCTTTTGTGCTTTGGAAAAATTGAGTTGTTTATGCAGTTTCTCATGCAGTCTGCACGGCTATCTTCTCACCGGTTGTCGGCCCGTAGCTGGCACTGGCCTCCGGCGTGTCTTCTTCACTCGGAGGAACGAGCTGCCAGAAAAGTGGTAGATATTTGTCCCACTCTTGAAGAATCTGTGACCCTTTGCTGCTACCTGTTTTTTCCTGCATGTATACAGCAAGTGCAATGTTCAAGACAATGTACCTTGCGTGAAGAAAGATTTGTGTCACTCCGTTTACTTACAACGTGGGCTTCGATCAGATCCTTGAGCTGCATTTGTCCGACAGGAGCAACGACTCTCTGGATCTTCACTATTTCATTGTTTACCTGTTGGATTGGACAAATTCATCTAAGATACACAGGTTTGATGTAAAAGAATGGACTCTGAATCACTTAAAATCTTTATGTTAGTGTCGCTTGTTTTTGGTGCATAGAGTAATTTATATTCATCAAACCAACCTTGGGGATGAGTGTGTCATCATCGTCAAGAATATAAGCCAAACCTCCAGTCATACCAGCTGCAACATTTCTACCCACCCTATCATAAGCAAAGACAACCACGAAAAACTCTTAAGAATTGTCTTGGACAGTTTTAGATTCAGGGAAATAGAGAAGGAAACTACTCACTTTCCAAGGACAACGACACAACCTCCAGTCATGTACTCACAGCAGTGATCTCCGATACCTTCAACGACAGCTTCAGCAAGCGAGTTTCTCACAGCAAAGCGCTCCCCAGCCTTCCCTCTAACGAAGACCTGGCCACCTGTTGCTCCATACAAGCAGGTGTTTCCAACTATTGTGGCGTCCTCGCGAGTGAATCCAGTACTTTCAACGGGAGTCACGACGAGTTCACCTCCAGCCATGCCCTGAAAGAAATCAAGTGCGTTTTACAAGTTAGACAGCAAGTGTTCCAAGATATATTGGTTGAATGAGAAAACACTAAGCCAGAAAGTGTATGTATGAAATGGTAAAGAAACAGATATTATTTGGAAAGAGACTCAGAGAACAGGAAAGAATTAAGTCCATAGCAATCTAAAGTTACATAAGCTAACAAAAAACAGGGCAACGGAGAGAGGGTACTGAAATGGTAATCTCGCATGAACCAGTCAATCAACTTACCTTCCCAACATAGTCATTAGCTTCTCCAACCAGCCGGATATTCATGCCCGGTGTCAAAAAACAAGCAAATGACTGACCAGCACTTCCAATGAATCTAGAAAAATTAAATCACTCGTACGATGAGGATCATCATTTCCAATATAGAGAGACTACAAAGAAAGCTATTTGTCCAAAATGTGGTCGCTTTACGTTATATTCAGTTGGCCGCTAAACCCAGTGTCACCGTATCTTTTTGCAATCACACCAGCTATGCGCCCACAAACCGCCCTGTCAACATTGTATATCTTGGCAGATTTATTCACAATAGTTCATTGTCAATGGCCGCCACTATCTGCAAAGAGATGAAAAAATATTTTGAAGATAGTAAGTGAAGTGATCCAAGAGAGTGTTTCTTCCTAACTCATACCTCTGGATCTGAGAGCAGTGTATCATCCAGGACGGGACCATTGGTATGAACTTCTTGATTCCTTATCATAGTGCTAGTCCATTTTGGTAGTCCAACACTCTACAACATAAAGTGCAGATCATTACAAGCAAAAATCAATAATTTAATGACAAACAGGCTTGAGGTAATATAGTGAGTACATACAGAAAGAATATAACTGAGATCAAGATGCTGAGTCTTCATCAATGAAATATCTCGAGGCTTAAGTAACTCGGTACGGCCGATAATATCGTCAAGTTTCTCGTAGCCGAGTTGGGCTAGTGTACCTCTTACCTGACAGAAGTTGTTGTAAAGTATTAGCTACAAGTACAAGCCATGCTATATAGTGGATTAAGGCAAGATAATCGTTGGTGAGTGCATTATTGAAAGTTCCACAATGGACACTGAATGAAATCAGACCAATAATGGCAAGCTTCTTTTGAGGTGAGGACAACGGCAGACAGAAGTTACATTGGAAAAGATGGTCGCTCTCTGTAAGCCGACTAATGAGGGTGGGTTCAGTGTTGTTAGGGGCGGGGGGCGCACCAGGGCGATCGGCTAAAATATTGGGGCGCGGGGCGATGAGGCGACGCTAATTTTTTAATTTTCAAAAAATAAATATATAATTATTTTATTTATATAATTATTCTTTCAAAATTAATATAAAAT
>JAOWBN010004031.1:0-10883 GCA_028565015.1 Pinguicula moranensis | reverse complement strand
GGGCCCGACCGTCTCAGAGGATCCCAATTTTTTTGGACCCGCCATGTCGCAGGGTCGCATTTTTGTGACCCAGGCATGGCCCCTTGAAGACGGGCCGCCCGCCGCCTGCTGCCCCGTCTTCAACGGAGGTATACTTTAATTTCTATGCTTGATGCTAAGTTGTTAGGGTTTGAGCACATCAAGGAATTGTATTCTCATGATGCTGATTTTCAAAATGTATATCATGCATGTGACAAGGTAGCATTTAATAAATTCTTTAGGCATGATGATTATCTTTTTAGAGAAAACAAGCTATGCGTGAATAAGTGTTCTTTTTGAGAATTAATTGTTCGGGAGGCTCCGGGGGGACTTATGGGGCATTTCGGCATAGCCAAGACTTTCAGTGTTTTGCATGGGCATTTCTTTTGGCCGGACATGAAAATCGATGTTGAGTAAATTTGCAAAAATTTATGTAGACAATCTAAGTCACAACTTAAATCTCATGGTTTGTACACTCCGCTGCCCTTTCCTAGCGAACCATGGACGAATATCTCTATGGATTTCATACTTGGTTTGCCAAGGTCTAAGGGTGGAAAAGACTTCATCTTTGTTGTTGTGGACCAATTTAGTAAAATGGCTCATTTCATTGCATGTCATAAAACTGATGATGCATTTCATATTGCCAATTTGTTCTTTAAAGAAATTGTGAGATTTCATGGCATGCCAAGAATGATTGTTTTACACCGTGATGCTAAATCTTTGAGCTATTTTCGGAAAACACTTGGGGGAAAATTGGGGACTAAGATTTTGTTTTCAACTACATGCCATCCTTAAAACCGACTAAGTAGTGAACATGACGTTGTCTTCTTTACTTCGAACAATCATAAGCAAGAATTTAAAAACATGGGAAGAATACTTGCCACATGTAGAATTTGCTTATAATAGAAGCATGCATTCAACTACAAAGTATTCTCCATTTGAACTTGTTTATGTTTTTAACTCATTATCTCTACTTGATCTATTTCCTTGGCCCATAAGTGAAAAAGTTAGTACAGATAGAAAGAAAAATACAAATATGGCACGGGCGATCCACGAAAGTTCTAGAGGAGGTTACATGAGTTTTTCAAGAATGAATTCTATCTCTCTCTCCCTTCATCCCCCCCTCAAATATATATCAACTCAGCAACTATTTAACAAATTTAGATAAGCTAAAAAGAGTAACAAATCCCATGAAATTAGGGACTGCTTTGACAGTGAGTGAGGGAGTTGATTTTGGGTGATTGTGGCCGATTTTTACTCCATAATTTCCTTGATCATAACCTATACATATTTATCTGTAAATATACATCAACACGTGCAAAAGGCATATCTGATGGCTCATGGAAAACCCGTGATCTTCAATAGAATTCATAAATGTCAAAATAGACAGCCTGTGCTGCATGCTGGTTGGGTACGTTGCTTCCTGCATCTTTCACGAGCTTTGGTTGTCTGAATTCTATGTATCATAGCTTAAGTGTGTATCCGAGGTGCTTGTGAAGACTAGGCATGCACTGGATTGGGCTGGATCACGTTGTTGTTGTACATATGACAGCTATTGCAAAATGCTTCATGATCAAACTGCAAAGACTGCTATGTTTCTTACTCTGAAGAAGAACTTGCTACTTTTTCTTCCTGTATCTCTGCCCGTAGCCAACTTTGGTACAAATCATAAGTCTTTGAATGATATACATCCTGATTTTGTATGGAAGCATCATAGAATCAGCAGGATCAACACAACAGTTCTGAACTTTGGAACAAGAGCATTTATGCCAATAAGTTTGAGGTTCTTTTTCTTTCTTTTCTCTTGTTGCATTTGATCTTCCCCATGGAGTTTCGGGTTGTCTGATGGTGGCAGCATTGCATAGTAGGTGATGTGGCATTTTTATCTGGAATCTCCGGACCATACAAGGATGCAATGATTCAGACTAAACACTGCATAATGTTAGATGAAAAGCAGCAACTCATGCATTGTTAGCATGATCACAAATGCTTCTATCAAATATATGCATGTATCTTAATTAAAAACCCATGTACCTTCTTACTTATAAAAGGGGGATTCATCCATGATGTTTAGGCATTCAATTTGATTTTGAAACATTTTTTTTGTGATTCTTAGAGTTCTCCTAATCTTTTTATAAGATTTTCTTTCAAATTATCTAAAACTTTATTTCGGGTTTTAGTGGTATTGAGCAAGACTTATCCTTTGATTTAGGTTGAGACAAGTTCTCCTCTTGGATCATTGTATGGCGTCTTTACTAGAAACATATGTGGGCTTGGTTCTCAATTCTTTATAGGTGACAGGTCAAGTACTCGACACGTCTTCAAATTTTATATCCTTTTTGAACCACCAATTTGGTATTGGGTTTAGTCACAAGTTGGTTGGGTTCATATCAACACATAGATGAGGGGAAGGGGGGGTAAAGATCTAAGAAAAATACGACCCTGATGATCTAAAAATGACACATTAGTGGACGATGCTGACCAAGTCTAGCGTGCCATAAATCAAAAGAACTACGAAGTTGGCAGACCGATAGAGAAGAAGTAAACGAAGGAATGCTGCCTTCTAGTATATATAAGCCACCATTACATCGATCAGTGATCATCACCTGCCCCGTATAACAACTCTAAATGATAAAGCAATTTTTAATAAAGATATACAAGAAAGAAAGCAGAGTTAATTTACTAATAGATATATGTAATGGGTAAAGAATGGAAAGAACAACAAGTACATCAAGCAGAGATAAAGAGGAAGTAGCAGAGGCAATACCAATATGTGTAATGGATAAAGAAGCACCATTACCACGAACAAGACAAGTTGTACTTGTATAGAGGCAACCTGATCAAGGATAGTCAGAGATGAAGTCATATGAGCGGAGGCTCCAGTATCCATGTACCAATCCAACACTAATGGTCCAACAGAAGAGAAACATGTGAAAGTGGATGGACCTGGACTAAGAGGTGGAAACCCTGGAAAGCTGCCCACATGAAGGGGTCTAGTAGAGGATGAACCAATAAACCAAGGGTACTGTGGAGTTTCCAGAGGAGCCGGAGCAACCGAGAACCCAATAGGAGCAACGACCCATGGAGGCCCATAATAAAACCCGGCAGGTGGCAGCCCATTAATCATACTGCCTAACTGGGCCGTGGTAGGAACAAGCCTATAAGGCAGGCTAGCCAAAGTTGGCTCTCCAGGAGAGGGAACTATAAGTGAAGGACCAACGATAGGGGATTGCAAACTCACGTGGGCTAAGACTGTAGTCCCAGATATATGTCCTCCAAAATATTAAGAGTGGTCTAGGGAAGTAGATTACTGGAGACTTGGAAGCGGCCCAGCGAGAGGAGAAATGAAATGTGAACCAGGTGGCAAAATTCCCACACCGTGACCAAGTATAGGAGCAAGGGCAATTGACGTAACCATTGCAAAATTTTCCTGAGGAGCATCAACGAACGTCATAGTGGAGTAATGGGATATGCAATTATTGGCGTAGGGGCCGTATGCATAGCAAATCTGACAGCACGGTCTGTACTCATGACCATGATCACGAGAAGTATCTCCACCACACGGATAGAAACCTAACCCAAAAGATGACGATGACTGCTAAAATTGAGGAATCCGAACTGGTTAATAGAATTGAGGGATCTGAGTTGGCTGTTTGAATTGAGAATGTAGGGTTGGTTGCAAAAAAAAGAGGGATTGGTGCAGGCGGACATAAAAAGACATTTGGAGAGGATGGATTGGGAGACATGGGGGCAAAGTTAGCTGGCAAGACAAAACTAGGGGCAGAATTAACAGCCATCGATGGATCTATGATAGGAATTGGCACAGAGGCAGGCAATTGGAGGGAGTGCAATGGTAAAAGGCCTGGAAGTTTGTGGCTCGTGCGATGATATCCCTAACCAACAGATAGGGATCCTGAGATAATTTCAAGCTTGTAAATGACACAAAATCCAATCCAAGACCCCTAAAAAGCCCAATGAATTTGGTCCTGCAACGTGACGGGGCGGCCAAGTGCAACGCACCGATCACAAAGTAGCAGGAATTGCCTCGCGTATTCCTTGAGAGAAAGATTGCCCCACTGCAACTGTTGAAGCTCATCCCAGAGCCCAAGTTCGTGAGATGGACCAGAGTTGTTGTATTAATGCTCAAGGTTCAATCATACCTCAGAAGCTGTCTTATTGCCGACAATAATGTCGTGAGTTTCATCCAACAGAGAAGATATGGGTAGAGAGAATAACTGGCTATCAATAGCTTGCCAATGATTGGGCTCCGGATTGATGGCAGGAGGATATGGGTAGAGAGAATAATTGGCTATCATAAGCGGAAGGTTCAGAGATGCTGCCATATACATACCCCATAAGAGAATGGTTTGGGCTTGTTAGTCTCAATGGGACGTCCCTCTCTTCAGCCCAAACTTATTGGGTTCAATCCTACAAGTCCTTCTTTAAATCGTTCAACTCGAGACCTAGAATTTGGTTTTCAACTATGACAATCGGTCATTCTTCGCCTCGGGTTTACGTGATGCAACTTTCTTGAGCCAGATTTTGTAGGGTATCTACTTGATCCATGTTCCATTCCTTGATTTATTCCTCAAGACATTCCTTGACAGATTCCTCAAACCATTTGTCCCAATCTCTTATCGTTGGCCCCTTAGGATACGTCCAAGGGCCTCACGCTAGTTGACCTTGTGGTGTGCTGCTTAGATCACGTCATAGGCATTCTGGATTGCATCATTTTCTTGTAAGCCTTCTTCTACTTCACTCGGACGACATTAGCCTTCTTTGGGCCTGCTAGATTCAAGTTCTCGCTAAAGAGCCAAAGTATCAAATGCAATGGAGGCCTAAAGCGATAGACGACTTTGTTATGTGGCCAATTGTTTTCATGTTCTGTCCACACACTTATGATACCAAATGATATAAACCTAACTAACTCATGATACCAAATTATATGAATCTAGCCAACCATGCTAAATTCCATGCGGCTTGTATTGGGGAGTTTGAGGCTTTGAGGTGCCTTGCACGGGCTAGATTAAGGATAGTGTTAAGCCGTCATACTTGAGAAGCAACTTCTGTCGAATGTCTTGATGATCAGGCGTGGATGCATTGGCCGTTATCGGTCATCAGTTACTTGAATATTGAGAGCTTGGCATGCGGTTGAAGTTCCAGTGAGCTCGTTCATCAGTTGGGTGATGGCCGACTATTTATCGGGAGCTAGCTTGTTCTTTGGTCTGCCGATGTTTGGCCGTTTGCCTAGTGTTTGGTCCATCGCTCGTGTGTTGCTCAATCTTTCGCACATCATCTGGTGCATTGCTCGGTTCATCGCTCGCATGTTGCTCGCCCTCCCGTATATTGGTCACTCGGTCCACCCATCCATCGACTGCTCGTACGTTGGTTGTTCACATCTTAGATGCTCATGGTCTGTCCATGTCGGTCGGTCATCCTTCAGCCGTCTATGGGGCAATGAATATCACACATTCCCCCATTCTTTAAAAGATTTGTCCTCACCACTCATGCTCACGTGTATGACTTGAAAAGTGTCTCAACTCTCGTGTATGCACTAAAGTGACCCTTTCCACTCTAATAATCTTGCCCTCACGCATTTTTCCAAAACAAAACTCCCCTTGGTATCCTTTATCAACTCTCTTAAGGCTCAACCAAAAACTTGTGTCAAGTCTAGGAACAGTCGCAAAACCGAAACTTGTACAAATTGGATGGCCTTTTGAAGTGAGCTCACGTAGAATTTTGAAAGGGTCAAAAGAAATATCAAACTTCAATTTTTTCCCTAACTAGGAAGGAGCTCTCTTGCTGAATCATTGCTTTCTCTTTGAGCCAAGAGGGGCAACACTTTTGTAGCCTCAAAAAATATTTTGTCAATTAGTTTTTTGCCCCTCGTCCCCTTGCTTTTGACTTGGCCAAAATTTCTTTTTATTTTTTTGAAATCAACAAGAAAATACAGTTGAAAGGTAAAGATAATTCTACCACAAAGGATGGTTCAAGAAGGATATTGGTGGTTCAAGAAGAATTGAATTTTGTGGTTTGATACCAAATGATATGAACTTAGCAAAGTTGTGACTCTAAACCCAATACCAATATTGGTGGTTCAAGATGGATCGAATTTGAAAACGTTTTTGAGTACTTGACCCATTATTTATAGAAGAGGTGAGAACTAAGCCTGCGTATTTAGAGTGTTTCAAACTAAAGGCGCCACCAATTGGAACCCTGAAGAGAACTTGTCTCAATCAAAAATCAAAGGATAAGTTTTGCTCGATACCACTAAAACTTGAAACAATGTAATTGATAAATCAAAAGAGAAAGTCTTGTAAAACACTAGGAGAACTCAATGTCTCACAAAGCGTAAAGCTAACAAAATACTAATCAATTACTCAATAATTTGACCAAGACCACTTTTACAGGCTATAAGGTTCATATTAGTCGTCCTAATCTAGATTTATAAATGCATTAAATGTAAAGTTTGACCAAAAGCATTGGGAATGCTAGATTCATCCCTTTTATTCCATTCTTTGTCTAGATTTTGGTCAAATCTTTCACCCTTCCAACTTCAAATTTTTTAGACTCTTGGACATTCATTAAAGCCTTTTTTGATCGAATATACATGGAGAGTTCAATTCCTTCTTGACCAAGCATTTTGGTTGTCTAAATCCCTTCCCCTCGGTCCTTAGTTGGTCTTGGACTTGGATGAGTCTAAGACTTTCAAAGTCCATGACTTTTAGTGACCTTGGACTCCATTTAGTTCCCCCTTGACCATAGGTCCATGCTTACATAGGTTTGAAGGATGGGTTTTCCCCTTGATTCATGCAATCCACACATGAGTTCACATGTTTTCAGTTTGACGACGTGAACATGGCTTTGGTTTGGGCTTTAGGGTATCAATTGGCAGTCACCCTCTTCAACCCAAAACTCTTGGTTCAATCCTACAAGTCCTTTTTTAAATAGTTCTACCCGATACCTAGTAATTGGGCTTTTTAACCATGACAATGGGTCATTCTTCGCCATGGGTTCAAGTGATGCAACTTTCTTGATCTCGGGTTTGTGTAGGGCAGCTACTTGATCCATAGTCCATTCCTTGATTGATTCCTGGAGCCATTCCTTGACAGATTCCTAAAACCATTTGTCTCAATCTCTTGTCATTGTCCCCTTAGGATATGCCCATGGGTCTCGTGCTAGTCCGACCTTGTGTTGTGTTGCTTGGATCACGTCACAGGCATTCGAGCCTCTACTTTCTTCCCTAGCTTGATTTTGGTCGGCTATTACCCTCTGGAAGCTTTATTATTGTGGTCTTTAGGGACTCTTGCAACCTCTTGTTGATGGTGCGCACGGTGACCTCATTTTTTCCCCTCTGTTCGCTTGCTTTTGGAGTTTTCCGGCTCCAAGCTAGCCTTTTCCTGTCCTGTTCCTTCCTTACTGTTTTCAGCCTTATGCTTCCAGACCTTGCCTATACGCTTATCCCCTTCCACTGTATTAATCGTTCGAGTGTGCTTATCGCCTTCCTCCGTGTTAGCCTTTCCAAACAAACAGTCTGCGAGCTTGTGCCCCTGACATAAGCATTGAGTTCAGTACTCCCCTTCTTTCCATAGATAGCCTTGTCAGTGAATTTCAAAAAATCCCTTCTTAATGGCAATGGAATCCTGGGCATCCTTGGACAAATCCACCTCTACACAGATTCTAGGATATTTTGCCCTAGTCCTTAGGTGAACAAGGAGGTTCGATAGTTGAATCCACATTGGAACTAGGGTGACTCCCTTGCCACTAAAAAGTTTGGCGTCCATCAGAAGAGTTTGAAACTTTGTCCTTCCATGGCCCTTCCTGCATTCAACTATGAGTTAGGTCCCTTTCGTTCTTAAATTTGACTGAATCAAGGCATGAGGACGATCAAGAACAGTGATACCTTCCTGGGGTGGGTTAGACATCGACAGCCCCTACATTTTTAGCACCGACTGACGGATCTACCTTTGGAATTTCATGACCAAATAGTAGGGGAGATCCTCCGTCATGATCTTAAACTCTCGTTAGAGACGACAACTCTGGTGAGGCCTTCCAGTTTCACTGCTTGCCTCATCCTAATTTGTTATTCGGAATTTTTTCTGCATGACAACGGTAGCGGATGTGGAGTGTTTGTTCTCGTATGGATTAGTGGCGTGTTTATTCTCATCCGATTTAGAAGCTTGTTTCCCTTATGGCATATTAGCCTGATTCACGTTTGGCGTTGTAACCGTAGAGGCCTTAGGCATTAGCTTGTCGAATGAAGGGATCACCTCCGTCGTAGCAGAAGGCAACACTGCCATATCAGTGGAAGCCGACACCACCAATCCAAAGAATTTGTGATGCGACGGTGAAAAATTTCAACCGTTCGAGATGAAAAGTTAAAATGTTAGAGAGATGTAATTCAAGAGAGAGGAAATAATTTCGTATTAAAGTCATCCCACTTGGTAACAACTACTTCTCAACAAAAAAAGGATGCAATTGGGTAAGATTAGTTGGACATTTTGTGTAATTTTGTCAAGTAAAGAGCAAGTTGCTACTGAAGCTAGGCTGATAGGACAAAACTTCTTACATCTTGATCAAGCTGGTTCCTAAACTAGCATGCTACAATTGAAGCGCAATACACATTGCACCTAACATCAGATATGCAGTGGAGAGTGCATTATTGTCGAAGAACATTCTTGGAGAGCCAGAGATTCTGGAATCCATAGCTGAAATTGTGTTATTCAGAAGGGTACCGTTCCTACATCAAGATATAGCAAGTAGTTACTTCCCTGTGACATTTCCATTGTTGATTTCATGTTCGGCACATATGCTCTAAATATTTATAGACAATATCTAAAGTATGTACCTTCCAGAGAATGCGCAAGAACCATGACCTGTGAGAAATTGAAACACACATAAGACATATGTAGATAGGGATGATGGCTTCAGATAATGACAATGTAATTCAGAGAGGATTACTTAGTTAACCTGGATTAGTGGTTGTTATAGTAGCCACTCTGTTGAAATCGCAGCTCCCGGGAGTCCTCCCCATTTGATGGTAATATGTATCAAATGCATAAGTTGCATGAGCAGATACGGTATCTGGTTCATAGCAATGTTGCCCTTGCAACAATGGGGAACAATCCACCTTACCAAGCCCACAAGTCCAGTCCAGAGCAGCCTGCAACATTCTTTCATCAACTCCATCTCTGGCGGAACAATAAGTTTGATTTGTCGTGTCATTGCTAACACTGAACCTGAGCCAGTCAAGTGCAAAATGTAAACGATAACTCCATTTGCATCAAACAGACCCCAGTTCCTCTCAGACAGAGGCCCAGGCTTCATGTCCTCATTGTAGAGCTCATATATATAAGTGCTAACAGTAATACTAGGATGTTTGGGGGTTCCAGTCATGTTCAGTACACGTCTTATTAAATTACTGTTAGAAGTGTTGGCATTGTCAGAATTGGCATCTGGCTCATTGGAATCGCCTTTTGATGGCCAGCCTGACTCGGTCACCAAAATGGGAACATTTGTGATGTTAAGATCAGCCATTGCCGAGTAAGCAGCATCAACCATTACATCAAAGACATTAGTATAGTGGAGGAGTGTGTTTGCATCCACAGCTTCTTTGTTTGGGGGAAGATGCTTGAAAAGTGCATAATCCAATGGAATAAAAATATCATCTTCATTCTGTCCTACTGTCCTACTTAATTTCTATTTTTGTTGTTCCATTATTTTGGTTTTATTGCATATTGATATATAGCCCTCTCTTTACAGCCTCGAATGGAGAAAACAAAAATTGGTAGTCGTTGCGTTGGGGCTGCCATTTTTTCACAGCTGTTTGGGTTAATGTGCATATTTTTGCAGGTTTCAGACAGACAAATTTGTTGATGACACGATCAAGGAGGATGTCGGAGGACAGATGATCAACGGTCAGATGGGTTTTCAGTTTTCTTATTTACTGCAAGGATTTTTTTGGAAAGTTAAAACTTTTATTAATAGGATAAAAAAAGACGAAATACATTATTTACTGAAGGTTTATTCGCGAAAGTAAAAAAATATTATAATAAATTAAAAAGATATAAAATTGTTGGAAGAAAACAGAGGAAAAGCATGGCGGATGATTCCAGCTACTGTTTTGCAAACTATAGCAGATGTCTTTTTTTTTTTGGATAAGCCAAATTTTTATATATAGTATAAGGTATTTATAGAGTTAACAAAAGGAAAACGAATAAGATATACATGCCCATGACTAGATACCACATGAGTAAAGATTCTAAAGGGATGAAATTAGTGTTTGATTCCTGGATCATAAACTAAATATCCTGTCCAACCAGCGTACCTTCCAGTATAGCTAAGGGTGATCAGATACATGGCTCCCCTAACCTTATGAATGTACAAGCATCTCCGTATTCAGTTCATCACCATCATCCGCTCTTCACCAAAGGTGCAGATGTTCTTTAAGTTGACCTAATTGTGTAATTCTTTCCTAATAAAATTTCCTATAAAAAAAGTCATGTCAGCTTTGATACTATGTTAAGATTTAGTACATGGATCGTATATCCTAAAACCATTAGAACGTATCTAACAAATACGTTAAACGAATTCCGTATCTTTGTACGGAAGCGGTTTAGATTGTAGTCCTTCCGGTTGATTACGTCACGAACGGAATTGGGGGCTATAAAAGTCCCGATAATCACCTATTTATAGGGATGTAAATCCTAATACATAGTTAGGATTAAGTGCAATTTTCGCGTATCTAAAACAGGTGCCGGAATCACCAATTTATAGGGATGTAAATCCTAATACATAATTAGGATTAATTAGCACTTAATTGCATTAATACAAAATTAATACAATTAAAGATTTTTGGAAACGTT
>JAOWBN010004020.1:0-11263 GCA_028565015.1 Pinguicula moranensis | reverse complement strand
CGGCGGCTAGGGTTCTTTATTTCACTGTTTTTCGAATACAGAATACAATGAAAGACAAAAGTATTTATAGGCAGGAACTCTGATACAGTTAGAGTTCCTCCAGGGACTAATCAAATGACGTAATTGCCCCTTCAACTAGTGTACAACGTTTTCTACTAACTGATTTGGGCTCCAACATCAACAGCGGCAAATTATATATCAATGAATTAGAGAAAATAGTATTCCTTTAATTTTTCGGTTTAATTAAATTTTGCCTTTTAATCCTATATCAATTTCTGTGATTTTTTATAAACCCTAAATCTTACTTCAATTTTTTGTTGGCCGGCGTTCAATTTCTAATAGCAACCAGGCTATTACAAAACTATAAGCATTAAACCCTAAAGTAACCCCGTCTCACACATTTCCTTTGTGTCAACTATATAGATGTCTCTTAGATGTTGGATTGCATTTTTGGTTATCCAGTGGTATCTGGCTAATTGCCGACTAGCCGACCTACCCGTACGGCTCTCCGGGCAGATCGAGTAAACGGCTGACTGAGCAAGCCCAATCATAATATCAAAGCCTGACCCCCAATGTTTGTATCTGGTAGCAGTCGAACCCACGACCTCCCGTATATAAGAAGAATTATGGGGACATTTTAGACCACCAGGCCAACCCATTGGAGTTAGATGATGGATTGCGTTACTATCACCACATAGCACCTCCAACTTTTGTTTTGATTCGGAATAGAGGACCTAAACTGTTCCCAACATGATCTCAACATTGACATAGAAGGTGGCATGCTATGATTTGGAGTTTGTGAAAATAAAGAATCGTGATCAGATTAGATGCTGGACTGGGGTGGCACAACCTTAAGAATGGGTACAAATTAACTGGTATTGGTTATGAGCAAAGGGGATCTATCACATGGTTTAACTGTTAACGGTGAAATCGCCAAAATAACCTTAACTAATTGATGTGAAAAATACTTTTTAGACCTACTTGAAACTGTGTGATCTGGATCGTTGTTTTTCTCTGATCAATGGCTATTACTTGTTTAATGTGTTCTAATCCTGTTTGTTCGTTGTTTTTTAATTTGATGGTTGAGATTGTTGATCCGTGTAAGAAACCAAATTGATCTGGAACCTTCATCATTTATGTTATTCAACGGTCACTTATTGATAACTTCCTCGAGAAGTTGAAGACAAACAGACGCCTTAATCCAGGCCTTCTTTGTTCCATCATAGATCTAAGGGTTGCAGTTAAGCAGTTTAATCGGTGTCATCTGATCCACACATTTAAAAGATGATCTGATGGTCAAGACTAAAACTTATCAGAGCATTGATCGTATCCATTGATTCAATCAGATCGAACAGCCAGGAGGCTTTTTTGCCAGAGCAATATAAACGTTTGAGATAAGGCCTACGTCGACACTTGCATCATTATTCTCTCTCGACTTCGAATCTCTCAAATTCTCTCTCAATGACTCTCGAGTTAACCTCTTGTTTTCTTACTGTTTGCTTGTCTAGCCAACTGTTTCTTGGCTAAGATCTTGTGTTAAAGTGATAGATAATCACTTTTTGTTCGGTGGATTTAGCTAGTTCGTGGTAGAAAGTTCAAGATCTGAGATTTCTTTGACGATTCTTTGAGTTGTAAACTGTTCGATTGTTTTGAAAAAGTAAAATAGAAGCTACGAGAGTATCATTTCTGAAGCTCAACGTGGATTACCCAAAATCTAAGGATCCGACAAACCACGTGTCTTAAATCGAATGTTTTTTTCATTTTTCTTTAATTTTTAGCAGATCTGCAATTTGTTTTGTTATTTTAACATCTTATATTTACTATTTCACACAGAAGGGACAAATCTGACTTAAAAAATCTCAACATTAACAATAGGAAATTGGCTATGATATCATCTTCTTTGCTATTGTCGATGATGAATGATCTCAGGGCCCGTTTATTAGACAGAATTATGCATCATTATGATAGGATTAGATCACAATTCTATGTTTACTAACACATACTTAACAAAGCGGGTTGAAGAATTCAATCCCATGACCCGCAATTTTTTTTAAAAATCATGGAATTGGACCCAAAAAATAATTCCCACAAAAAGGAGGAATTGATATCTATCCGACCAATCCTACCATTTTCCCTCCTATTTTACCCTTTCTCCCATCCACCGCTCCACGTCGTTCGATTCTCCAAGGTCCCAAAAATCTCTGCCGCCGTATCCGTCAATGAAAAGCTCCCAGACTCCATTCTCTCATACTTCGATTCATCGGACGAACTCCAGACTATCACTGTTTTTGAACTGACTAAATAAATGAAAAGTTACAATAACAAATACTATTGAGATACCATCACCGGCGACGACAATGATTACCGAGTAGTTGAACTCAAGTCCGCATTTTTTGAGATGATGCTCAATATTATGATGAGGATAATTGGTGGGAAACGTTACTACGATGATGACGAGGAAGAACAAGTCACGAGCTTGGAAGAAAGAAGGAAATTCCAGGATATAGTGAATGAGTCTTTCCAAGTCAGTGGGGCTAACAACATCCGAGATTTCTTGCCGTTTCTGAGATGGATTGGAATTGACAGAACAGAGGACAAGCTGAAACAGTTGCAGGAGAAAAGGGACAAATTGATGCAAGATTTAATCGATGCCCATAGAAGAGCAAAGCCCTCTCAGATGAAGCAAACTCTAATTAGCATTCTTCTGTCTCTCCAGGAAACAGACCCAGAATCCTACACAGATCAAATTATCAGAGGCATGATGATAACCATGTTCTCAACAGGAACCGACACTTCTGCATCGACGATGGAATGATGATCGAAGCCCAAAAGGAAATCGATGCCGTATTCGGATCTCGAGATCTCTATATTTCCAATTGTCGCCGCGAGATATGACTGCGATTCATCGGGAAAATGGGGGAAATAAAACCCAAAAGATTGCCCTAAACCCTACGATAGGCCATTTTTGTAGGGTTTAGGGCATTATTTTGGGTTTTATTGAAAGTTGGAATATTTGAGATGATCATGGCCGTTGATGTCTAATAAGATTAACGATTAGGATTTTGTGTCTATTAGTGGGTTTAATAGTGTGTACACGAATCCGCTCCCTATATATATAAGGTAAATAACAATAGAAAACAAATACATAAATAAATAAGTTAATAAATACAAAATAAATGGCGGCTGAAGATTTGAATTATACAATCATCCCCACCATCAATGACAGTTGAAGCTTCTCATTCTTTCCTCAATCCACGAAGATGGATCCAGCTCCTCAAGCACTATGTATTGAGTTGTGATGTGGGCCAAAATCATCCAACCCAAACACAAAACCAGAAAATAATAAAGGCCCAATCCAAAAAAGCCATTCAACATATGGTTAAATGAGGTGTCCAAGCATAGACAAGTGTCTTCTCATGCATGAACAAGTGTCTCTCAAGTATGAACAAATGTTCCTAAAGCATTGACAAGTGACCTCCTCCATGTTCTATAAATAGGGGAAGAAAATTGAAGAAAAAGGGGGCTGAGACTTTTTGAGAGAACATAATGTATTTGTAATTTTTAGGAGATTTATGAGAAATAACGATAATAAGTAATTTTGGTTAAGGAGGAATTTGACCCCTAAATACGGATCCCTGACCCTGAAAGTCATTTATCTTCTCTAAAAACTCATTTCTCCAATTTTTAGCGATATAGGGCCCGCGACCCCCGTGTCATATTTTTCCACATTCTCACATTTGGGTGTTTTCTTCTATTTTTCAATTATATTTTTTGACTCGATATCGACTTTATAAAAATATTATTCCTAGTAGGTTAAAATCTGATCATACCAAGTTGTTTGAAAAAGGGAGACTCGACCTATGGCTTCATGGGTCTCCTTTGCGGGTCCTGCACCTCATGGCGCTTCACAGGTAATTTGTCTTCGAAGCCCATCATTAGCGATGACAATTTCAGGCTTGTCTACAAGGCTCGTCTCAGTTTGGGCGTCATCGTCGACATGAAGTCTCGCTCGATTGCTTCCAAGATCTCCGCGAATTTTCGACCGAGATGGAGCGTTCGGTAAGATCCGGCACCCAAACATCATCAAGATTCTTGGGTACTGCACCACGGATATGGATCGAATCCTTATTTACGAGTTCATTGAAAAGGGGAGCCTCGACCAATGGATTCACGTCACGTCGGATGAAGCTGATCAAGCTAACTTGGAACACTGGGATGAAGATAGTGAAGAGAGCAACATTTTGGGTTGGCCCGGCGTGTCGAGGAGTCACACTCCCACATGTCAACTCAGGTCACCGGGACGATGGGTACATGCCGCCGGAGTATCATTAGGTGGCCACCATAATGGGAGATGTGTACGACTTCGGGGTACTACTGCTAGATATTGTCACCGGAAAATGTCCCACATTCCCATTTCCTAGGAAAGATCGAAGGGAGATTAGGTTAATGGAGTGGATTAGCAGAATAGAAAAGCGAAAATGGTATGTTGAAATGGTGGATGATCTTGAGGAGAATGTGGTTATGGGATTTTTAGGATTGGGATAACATGCGCATATGACAAGTCTAAGGCGAGGCCCGTGATGAATCAAGTTGTGGATGAACTTGAGTATAGGAACACGAAAGAAAGATTCACATTGCAAGTCTTTAGTAAGATTGTGTAATTTATGCAAATAGCAATTGTGATGAGATCAAGCAAATATGCATGTACAAACGGGTTAGGCACGATATGCATGAAAAAAATGTGTAAACGTGCCTAAATCACACACATGAAAATGTGCGTGCAGCAGACTATTCTTTTCTTTTCTTTATTTTTTTTTGTAGAAAACGTGCGTGTGATATTTGCCCATTTTATAAAACATGCAAAAATTATCATTTACATTACATTATTTTTAATTAAAAACGTATAAACGTGCATGCCTCATTAGAACGCGGGCTAATCCAACTCGCAATTTATGGTGCACGCACGTTTATGAAATGTGCGCATGCAGGACTAGAAAATCCAACCCGCAAACCGTGGCTTGTTGTGCGGGCGCGTATGCGTGTCTCTAATCAAAGTCATTGTTGAAGTTTTTGTTTGCATTTGGATTTTAGATTTTAATAAATGTTATTTTTCATTGCTTTTATTAGCAGACCTTCCTCAGGAGAACCAAGCCATCTGTGAAAGAGGTAGACTTCTAAGTTCTAACCACTTGTCAGCTCAATTCTTTGCTAACAACAAACTTAAAAGTCATGTAGAACACAAAGCTCATAAGGCCCAAATAGGCCATTGTCTTAGTTTTTTGTGATGACATTAACACTTTCTACAACAAATTGCTTGATGGAGTAAGCGGAATCACTCTATTGAGATTCGGTGGCCAGATTCACGACTTCTCTTCAAAAGGGTATATTGATGGGAAAATAATTGTAGTCTAGATGATTGCTGATGTGATCTTAGGTACGAGCTATAAGATGGTTAGATCTTTGAACATGGCCGATGTAGATGCTCAAAGCCCAATACGCATTTGGAGGCTTGTATGGTGAATTTAAGAGAATCGTATGACAATAAAGAATCCTAAAAGAATAGAGAATGAGGCAATCCAAATTGCACAAGAGCCCATAGATGCCACCCACGATTCCAATCAAGTAAAGGATGAGCCCATGAAGCCCATTGAAGGTGAAGATGGCCTACATAAGGACATGAAGCCCATCCTACAAAAGAATCCAATAACATTGTCCAATGGCCCTATCACAAGGATGATGGCTAAGAAGTACAAAGAGGTACTAAATGGATTGGTCCATGAGATGTGGGCTACATCCACTACATTTGACATATTTGAGCCTCACGGCCCATGAAAGCCCATCAATTTGGTCCAAATGCGAGCCCAAGAAGAGGGGTCATGACTCCTCTAACTCCACGAGCCATGAGAGGCCCGTACAACTCATTTCCAAAATAAAGGAAAAATGAACCCTGCTCTTTGGAAATGAAAATGAGACAGGATAGAGACAATAATCTTTTGGATAAGTCAATTTACAAATCCTTCCCTATCCAAACTCTTTTAGATAGAGTTATTTGCTTCTTTTCTAGTATTTATCTACTAGTTTAGAGTTGTATAAGGAGAATAAAACCACCCCTTTTTATAAATAAGGGGTATGACATGACCATATCATTACATTCTATTATCTATAAATGGGGGGCACAACCATATCATTACATTCTAGTTTTGTTTACGAAAATTACATTTTTACGTATTGTTTGGTTTTTAAACCAATATTTTATTTTCAAGTTAAGTGGCGTTGTTATTGTTGAACTTATCATTTAGATCCTTGGTTGGTACAATTTATTACCTTTAGGGGGTCTTGTGTGATGTTCATAGTCGTGGTTTTTTTTGTTGATTGAAACAAAATTTCTTCAGGGAAAAAACACAACAAAATAATCCTTCTGATCGATTTTTTGAAACACCGAATTGGGGTAGAGTTTTGTCCCTTTCAACTAATTAACAAAACCTGAATCTTTACATTTAATGCACGGGACTTTGAACCTGATGTCACCATTGACACAGTCCCGTGTAAAAGCAGCACCAAGTGCACGTGGGTGTGTGATCTTAACTATCTTTCCGCCTTGTCCGTGAACCGTAGCATCAAACATGAAATTCATGCGACTCTTAGCTATCTGAATTAATTTTGACCCAAGTTTGCAGCACAACCATTTCCAAGTATTGGCTTCGGCCATGAAACAAGATAATCTTCTTTTCTTCGAACAGTTGAAGGGTTTAAATAGAAATACCAAACATAACTTGAATGAGACCTTTTGGGTATAAAAGCCCGAAGAACAAACCCGTGAGGGCTTCGGGCCCGAGCGGACAATATCATTCCAGTAATGTTGGTTTAGAAAATTTTACATGGTATCAGAGCAAGGTTTACCATGTGGGCCCCCCGTTGTGTGTGTGATGTGACACCCAAAAGAGGTGCACGCCCCGAAGGTGGGGCCTGAGAGTTGGGGTTTGGTAGCCTTGGAATAGGCCTGCCCCAGATGTTGTCAAGTCCAACAGGGTATGCCTAGTTGGACTTGAGGGGGAGTGTTGAAGTTATCCGTCCCACAAGGTTTAGAGAAGAGAGATATAGAGGTTTATATAGAAATACAAAATATTAGTTGAAGAGGCCTTCTGGAGAGATGAAGCTCCCAGGAACAAATCCGTGAGGGCATAAAGCCAAAGCTGACAATATCATCAAGTAAATGTGTGGGTAGGCCCACATGCTTCCGCTGCTCCTCCCGGAGGTAGTCGCAGCCGCTGAGCCCGCTCCCGTGGAAGGAATTTACTCTGAAGAGGTCTTTTGGGGATATCAGCCCCAAGAACAAACTCGTGAGGGCTTTGTCCCAGAGCGGACAATATCATTCAAGTAATGTTGGTCTAGGAAATTCTACACTGGCGCAATACAGGAAGGAAAAACATGATACATGGTGGAATTGCATGGCAGTACTTTTCAGATTAGGGAGAGGGAGACGTTGTAAGCGTTTGCAATGAGAGATCAAAAGATATTCGATCGGGCGAAGGAGTTTGTCATGGACCAGTTTGTTGGAGAAGAAGGGGAAAATCTTTTGAAACACGTGCTATGATCAAATGGTTAAGAGAACGTGTCTCTGCCAATCAACAACAAGCAGCGCGCCAACAAGGAATTTGTGGTGCTCGCTGGGAGGTTGGTGCTGGTGAAGTTCTTCCAGCGGGTGCAGAGAGTATAATGTTTGAGAGGCTTTTAGAGGAAGGAAGAAACTATGTTGATGTAACAATGGAGCAAATCAAGGAACATGCTGAATCAGGTTTAAGTACTTTAGTTGTCGCCTACCGTGATCTTAGTGAAGTCGAATTCAATTTATGGAAGAGGAGCTTTCATAGGCTTGGGAAGAGGAGTTTTCGCAGGCTTGGACATCTCTAACTGTTGATAAAGATACATTAGTGGAGGCAACTGCTTAAACAATTGAAAGGGACTTCAGAGAGAAAAAAAAAAAGAGTGAGTTGAAAAATGATTTCAGGACTGGGTGGAGGATGGATTGTTATACGGCCAATGCTTTTACCGAAGTATGAGTGGAGTATGGTGTTTAACTGCTGCCATGCTTTCATGGGTTGGAGATACACCTCCGGCATTTGATTGTTAGTGGTCAAAGTTTACATCATTTTGTTGTGAGACCAGCAAGAAGATGTCTAGGACTTAGCCAGTAGCCGACAAGAGGAATGTCTAGTATCAAGTTGAGATCACCAATACGACTGAGGAGCCAATTGTTGGACTGGTGATGAGAGCGAGACTCAGGCTCAGGGAAAGCCAAGAGTGTTCACGAGAAAGAATGAGGAGAAAGTGAATAGGTCAAATTTGAAGGATATATTGGGCCAGATCTCAGGGAAATACTGGATGGACCAGATCCGAGGGAGATGCTGAATAGGCTAGAACAAAGAATGCTGGACGGGTCAGGGCAAAACGGAATTGGATGGGCTAGATAAGAGCATGCTAGATGGGCCATATCGGAAGGAAGAACTGGATGGGTCGTCGTCTACTGAGAGGCCATCTACTGTTGAACTATGTGTTAAGATAGACTTAGAGGATATCTTTTGCCTACACTAAGGGAGTGTTGGTATTTTATTTAATTGAGGTATTTATCTGATATAGTTATAGTTGAGTAGACTATATATGAAAGAGTTATGGTTGAGTAGAGTTATATAAGATTTACAATTCTAGAGGAAGTTAGGGATTTAATTTTTAGCAACTATATATACCCAACGCCTTTTGACTAATAATACAAACTTTCCATTATTTTCAACTCGCCCCAACCTCCAAATAAACTATAGCATGACAACACCCGAAACAAAACTGTTGTAGAACATATGAATCAAAATCCATAAAAGTTGAGCCGGATTCTGCAGACCGTGGGGCTACATTGATAGGGATTTACCATTTAGAAGTCATACCATCAGACTACACTAATACACCATTCCCAAATCAAATACTTCAAAAGGGAAGAAGAAACAAAGCATAATCGCCATGAATATAACACAGTAGAAAAAATAAAATCTGAAATAACTAATCGACTAACGACAAATTTGTGAACCTGCGGCAGGTGTGTAGATCGAAGAGCACCCATCGGGGACAGAGACTGGAGATGGCAACTAGAAATAACAATGGGCGAAGATGGATTTCGGTCGAATTTGTGAACCTCGGCAGGTGTCTAGACCGCTGAGGATTGTTCTATACTTATGAAAATGTGACAATTGTTTTCTTGCTTTGTGTGTAGGAAACTGTTATCTCTGCGTAAGGGGTACATGAATGGGAAGGGTTTTCTAACCCCATACCAATCCACCCGCTATCACTTGGAAGAGTGGGAATTGGGCAACCGAATGCCAACTACTTTGAAAGAATATTTCAACATGAAACATTCATATGCACGTAACATCACAAAATGTATGTTTGGTATTTTGAAGAAGTGATTGGTAGTTCTTCAAAGTGCTACGTTCTATCCATTGAAGATGCAACAAAAATCATATTGGCTTGTGCTCTGCTTCACAACTTCATCATCATGGAGACCTTGTATGATCCACTGCTAAGAAGACGTGCCAACACCAGTAGAATTGGTTGGGACAGACGATGTTGAATACATTGAAATAGTCGAGCCCTTAGAAGACTGGAACATTAAACAGGATGATATGGCCAAAGTTATGTTTGATGCATACAGGGGAGGGGTGAGAGTGGGTGGCGTGTTTGAAAGTTATGTTTAATGCATACAGGGCGGGGTAAGGGTGTATCCATTGCAAATGGAGCTGAAAGAGTCATCATTGACAATTTTTTTAGTTTTGTGTTAATAATGAATTAGAACAAAATGACTCTATTAAATTCCAGTGCTTCTATTTAGTGAAGTTGCTAGAACTCAATACATCAAATGACGCAATGTATATTGGATCGCAAAGAAAATGGCCTATTTGTATAATTACAAGGGTAAGACCGCGTATATCTGTCCCCCAGACCCCAACTTAGTTGGGAATATACTTGATCCGTAGTGGTTGTGGTAGGGCGGGGTAAGGGTGGGCGGTGTGTTTGATATAATGATGTCTTGTTTGCTGTTGATAGTGAACTTGTTTTTTTGAGTCAGGCTGATGTTTGTTTGGTTAAAACTTGGTATCATTAGGGCTATTTGTTTGGTTAAACTTTGTATCATTAGGGCTATTTATTTGGCTGTGCATGTACTATGTCACGTTTGTAATATTTAATCATTTGGTTTATGATTGTTTTTTAGTTGATGTTTAAAAAACTTAAAAGGATTTAAAGCAAAAAAAATAGGTCAATGATGTAAATAATGTAAGGCCAGAAACTTATGAAAAAAAACAAAACTGTCCCGAGTCAAATATTCCGTTGTGAATGCTACCAAATGGTAACATACAGATCTATGCGGGGAAAAAAATTGAGAGAGGAGACAGCGATCGCTTACCTTAGTGCATGTATGATTGTGTTCGAAGAGCTGAAAATCTCCACGGAAATAGTTTCTTGATCTCTTTTTAGAAATTAGGGTATGACTGAGTACATCTCACTCTCCCCAGAATCTGCCTAAAGACGGAATATACTTGGTAAGTTTGATTTGGTTTAATTTACGTGTCCAATTAATCATCCTTAAATGCAATCCTATCGAACAATATCTCACAAATCTTTTCTAATTTGGATACTTCAGAAATCACAGTTCATCCATTTCGCCTGGATTTTAAATCGGGATTCTAATGAATAATGATCACCCAAATGGCATGACTGTAAATAGCATTAGAGTAGACGGAAAAGAAAAATTACCGATGCAGTGCGGATTAGGTACACCCGGTCCATAGAGCCACAACTTACAGACGATGATCCCAACTTAGTCCTGAATCCGATGCCGGAGCCGCCGTCGTAACTTCATCCTCCGCCGCCGTAACCTCATCCGCCTCCGGTCGTAACCTCATCCGCCGCCGTCTTCACAAAAAATCAATCTCCTCTTGCCATCACAGGTTGATCTCTCCCTGATTCTTTTTTGATCAAATGTTTCCCCAATGAATTGATATTGGAGCAACTGATTTAATTTGCGCTAGTAGCCCGATATTTGGAGAATTATGATACCTTTTTCGATTTTTCCCTGCTTAACAGGTTGTTTCTATGTTTTCGTATAATTTGTGAGGTGCGCCGCAGTATGTGCGAGCAATACTTGCCTCGGTCGGTATTATGAAGATACTGGATCGTAGAAGTTATTTCAAATTTATTGTTCAACATAAATACATCCATC
>JAOWBN010004009.1:0-11263 GCA_028565015.1 Pinguicula moranensis | reverse complement strand
AGAAAATCTTCGACATTTCAAAAGTATCTGACTTAGTACAGATGTAATCTTTAATCGATTCGGTATGTACCCAGGTAGGATTCCTGTACTAAATTTTTGGGAAATCACAGCCTAGAGAGTACTACCATTCCTCGTGAAGGACCAGATATCTGGTGGAGTCACGCAGGCCTCAACTAGCCCTAGACAATCCCTCACAAGCACAATTAACGCGGATCTCTTTTGAAATTCGGCATAATTATGACAATCCAGGATTTTCATTATCATAGTTCAATTATTAACATAGAGTTAATAATTTTCCTCATTAATTTTATTAGTTCGAAACATATTCTCTAATAAAATTAATTCTTAAGTCACGTAATGAATATAAGTATGCTTTAGAACTAAATTGCACGCAACAAATAATTCATAATTCATGTATGTTGTAAATTAAATTGCACTAAGAAAAATAATTTTATTCCGTAATTATGCATACTAAGAATAGAAATTTAATTGCACAAAGAAAATAAATAATTTATAATTCATGCATAATTAAATACATTTAACACATAAATATTTATTTCGGGCCACTTTGTTAATTTTCAACAAATAAAAATTATATTTGCCCAAAGCCTTAAAAAAATAAAATCAATTTATTGTTCTAAGGACTTAGTTGGGTCAATTCTACCAATTTACTGGCCCAGCCATCTAAACAGTCGGCCCAATTCTTCAAATAGGCCCATTTGCTTTTTTTTATATAAATTCATCGAATGGGCTGCTTAAAATGCGGCCCAAAAACTTCAAAAACAAATATGGCCGATTTTTTTTGAGTGGTCGGCATAAAAAATGCGGCCCTAAAATAGGCCCATCCGATTAAAAAAAACTAAGCCCAATTTATATGTATAAAAGGCTTTAAAAAAATGGATGTCCCTCCGCCTCTTCGCCTCGTCCGTCTCCATGACGGCCGCCGCTGGCTTTTGGCAAAAGGTTTTTGGCGGATGAGATTCTTGTTCGCCGCACGTCCGTTAGCTGTGGTAGTCGTTCCACCGCCGTCGCCGCATCGTCGTTCTACCGCCGTTTCAACCCCACCCACATGATGAGGTAACTCCTCCGTTTTCCGCCCCTTTTTCTTCATTTGATACCAAGATCCGGCCATTTCGTGGCTAAATCATCACGATTTGATGATTTCCGGCCTAAGTCCACCGAAAACCCGTCGCGTGTCGACGGTTTTTGGACTCGGTTGGTGGCGCGTGACTCACACGCGCCGCCCCGAGAACATTTAATTTAGTTGGATCTTGCATTTTTGGCCCGAATCCGTAGATCTGGGCGAAGATAGATGGCGGGGAACGGTTGACGCGCCTATACGCACGGCTGAGTGTGGCGCGTGGCTCTCACGCGCCGCCCTGCAAAATTCTGATGTGATAAAACGCACAACAACGACGGCGAAAATAGCCTGTGCAATGAATGCAGGCGAAAAGCGGAGAAAAAATAGTCGTTCCGATGCTAACTCGTCGATGACACATGCCGTAAGATCCATCCATGACTCATGCGCCGGTGCATGACAAACACACGCCTCTGTGAGCGGCGGCCGACAACGTCGGACAGTGGCAACGGTACTTTTCCGGCGGTTCGGAAGTCAATTACGAAAATTGATATAAATAATACCAGAAATCAAACAAGATCCGGAATTATAACGAATTTAATATAATCGAACGAATCGAATATAATCCGATCCAGAACCCGCTCCGATACCACTGCAATCCAAACATTAGAACAAATCTAATATTGAATTTGTAGGTAACAAATCAAATACGGTAAATGTTACCTGTTTGCGAAAGCGTGATAGATGGATCGAGTGTCCAGATAATGAGTTTACCAGAGTCTTGTTAGGTTTCCACGAATCAAATCTTAACCTCGTGGGTGGCTAGGCAAACAGAGAAAATCTGTATATCTCTTATATATGTTATTTCAAATGAATAAGCACGCAGTCTATTTATAGGCGTGAAAAACGTTACATAATAAATTCAAATAGTACTTTACTATTTGAATAATGTGCAAGGTTTGAAAATTTTGCAACGAACATTCAAATGTTTCATTCTCAACCACTTGCAATAAGTGTTTCCAACAGCCACATTAAATGTTTTTCCAACAGTTTGGAATGAAATTAAACTTTAGCAAAACAAGTTTTATGAGTGTCAATGTGAATTACAAAACAATGAAGGAGACGACAGAGTATTTGAATTGTCTGGTGGGGAAACTACCTTTCAATTTTCTTTGTCTACCGGTAGTTGAGAAATTCAGGAAAGTACTTGGAACATTAAAGAATTCTGACCTTTCTATTGTAGGTAAAGCTATGCTTATTAACTCTCCCTTGCTCCACTTGTCATCTTACTACCTAGATTTTTTTGCCCTAGGACCATTATCCACAAACTAGAATCCATCCAAGGTGTTTTCGTTTTATGGGGTGGGGCTTAGGGGGAGGGAGGTCAAGGGTGAAATCCAATAAGAAAAACGTTTCTTGGTAGCCTGGAAAAACGTTTGGCAAACCAATTGAAGGGGGGTGGGCATTCAGAAACTTGAAACTATGAAAACAGATGTTAAGTAGCAAGAACGCATTTTAGAAGAATATTTTACACTCAAAGTATTAGAGAGGGAAAATTTTAGTATAGGAAACTTGAAGGAGATAAGAGAGGACAACAAGCCTCGGAGAGGGAGTAGAGGTACAAGGAGAGGAAGAGACTATTCATCTAAATGGTGGATGGATGTGCAATAAATCTTAGGAGACAAATGTTTTGGGAGGAGGACGAGGTGGGTGGGGGAGGGGTAGCAAAGAAGTTTAATAAGTATGAATAGAATGTATAGATTGAGGGGCAAAAGTACAGGAGAGCATGTGGATTGGGGGGAGGAAGAATAACAATGAAAATGGGAGTGGATAAGAAATTTGTATGAGTGGCGGGTGAGTGACCTTGTGGAACTAATAAACTGTTTAAAAAATGTTGTTGTGCAAGAACATTGTGAAGACAAATGGATACACAAACTCAACAAAGATGGGGTTTACACAGTCAAAAGTTGTACAAAAAATCTTTGAAGATCAACCATACGTCTTTGCTCAAGGAGAGATCCAATGCCTACAATATGTGTTGTGCAAATACATCCGAAAGAAGTCCATTTTTGTATGGAGACTTATTCAAGCAAGGTTCCGGACCAAAATAAATCTACAAAAAGGATATTCATTGGACTTGATCCATGATCGAATGTACCCTTGTGTGGACAGAAGAACAAGAGGATGAAGAATTGTTTTCATGGATGCAAACATATCATCCAACTGTGGAGTTTGATGAAAATTTGGCTCAACCTACACGAAGACGGCACCAACCATGGAACAACATCTGCATATGATCACACCCTACATTTATAAGGAGCTATGGTTGATATTATGGAAAGCTATAACATAGGTAAATATGGGGGTTGAGATACCAGGTGCATTTCAAGAATATAGACATCAACCTGCTTGAAGTTTTTGTAAGAACACAGGTGATATTCTAGGTGAAAACCAAGGTACCACTACAAAGTTTGTATATTTTCTCGTAGATTAGTTAGCTCTAACGATTGTTGCCGACTCAGATCTAAGTAAGTTTACAATGGGGATGAAAACTTCGTAATTTTGTTTTTACTTTTTAATACAAAATTTGACTTAGACAAAAATTTAGGACATGCTCCCACATATTTGTTGTCATGTTCGAGTTAATAGTTAATCTAACTATCATGTATAAAGTAAACAGACAAAGAGTGATTACACGGTTCGGTCCCACCCACCTACTTTATGGGGCCTTGAACAATATAAAAGATTTCACTATTGAATTTTGTGCTTTATACAAATCTTCACCATTCGCTCACCCTCATGACAATGGTTTCGATATTTACTCAAGTTTGAACCTAACAACAAGATTTTTTCTGAACCCTTACAATAGTATATGACCCGACCAGATCCCCTCTAAACAATTGACAAGAAACAAGAACTCGTGATTCCTACATCACATAGCTTTGTCTACCTTCTTTTTCGAGCGTGCCGCTACTGCTCCTTCTAGAACTTGATAACACCAAGTGATACTCTTCGAAAAAGTATCTAAACTCAAATATGAAAAACACTCTTGGGATCAAAGGGTACGACATAAAACCTACATGCATCGATACTTACACTAACTGAATGTCTTCACAAGGACAAGTTTTGCGCGCTACCCAAACTCGTTCTCCAAAGACTTTCCTATCCCATGAAACATTTCCTTGGTAAACCTAGACCAAATAGGATTATTTACTTGTTTGTTACCTACCCTGTAATCTATTCAATCTCTTTCCATCTTTTTGCGATATGCAAGGCCTCCTGTTTTACATGGACACCCCAAATCCTATGCACGTGAGCGTACGTCTTTTTTTAGCTAAAGTTCCATCTTTATTTAAGTAGCTCTTTTATGGGAAGAGCAGAACCCTCAATACATTGAGATCTACAAGGCTCCGTGGAGTTAGGATTAAAAGACATCTGCTATCTAGGCATACAGGGGATGTGTTCAAATTTTCCAGACCATGTATTCTAATTTAATCTGAGGTTTGAAATGCCTTGTTTATCCGATATGAGCATTCCTCGTGCCAGTGGGGAAGGTCTTCAAAGTGATGGAGGAAAGAGTTGATCCTGGAGGATGCTGCCTTGGATAGGAGGTCTGCTATGGTATTACCTTCCCTGAAGATATGCTGAACCTGATAGGTGAGCTGAGCTAAAACTTTTTGCATTACGTCCCAATACTCCCACAGATACAAGAAGTTGCACTTGTTGTGCTGGATCCGAGAGACTAAGAGGGTTGAGTCTGTCTCCAGTATTACATTATACTAGCCCTGCTGTTTGCATATTTCCAGCCCCTTGATGGCCGCCCTGAGTTCCACAGTGTTGTTTGTTCCTTGCCCAAAAGACTCAGAGAAGGCAGCTAGCATGTTCCCCTCTTGATCTCTTATTATTCATCCACCTCCCGAGGGTCCTGGATTACCTTTGCAGCTCCCATCAGTGTTGAGATTTACCCATCCTGGTGCAGGTTTACTCCATGTTACAAGCATCATTCGATCTTGTAGTCTCACGGGGAGGTGAATGTTAAGTTGGGCGCAGAGAGTCGAGTCATGATCATGCACAAAACGTTTTTTGTTAGTAACTGAGAGACACTGAGCTATGGAATGAGTTACCTGACACCATATTTTTTGAGGGATGGCTGCAACTCTTTCAAATCAGGCCTTGCATCGTGCTTGCCAAAGGTGACAAGTGATAGAAGTTGGGAGCAATTTGTCTATGATACTTCCAACTTTAGTTCTCTTCCTAATCATATTCCATAGGGAAATCCTAGAATGCCATCCATATGGGTTGGAGAAGAGCCCTCCCATTAATCTGGCAGCCCTGTTCCAAATATCTCTGGCTAGGATTGAGTTAGAAAGGATGTGGTCTTACGTTTCTGGGAACCCTTGTCCTTGGCAGCAGGAGCATACTGAAACTAAAGTGATTCCTCTTCACTGAATGTTATCATCCGTTGGAAAACATTTCCACCAGGCTCTCCAAGAGAAAAGGTTGAACTTAGGTTGTGATAGCTTATTCCACAGGAGGTAGTTCTGAAATATTGGTTCCTGGAGGCTTGGATATCTTGCATGTTGATATAAGAGAGAAATTCCCTGAATCTTCTAGCTTCCAAATGACAAGGTCTTGGATTGATCCTTGCGGGTGTGGGGTGTGGTGTGGGGTGTATGGCAATGATCTCCTCCACCACCTGAGGATCAACTATCTGCATGAGTAGTCCCGAATTCCAGTCATCTTTGTCCAAGAAGTCCAAAACTTTGGCATGCTTATCCCTGATGAACCAATCTCTAGAGACAATAGGCCCATACTGCAACCAGTTATCATCCCAGAAGTTGTACGAACCATCTAAAAAGCCTGATTTTGGTGTTTGCTTGCACAATCGATCTGATTTCCATTGCATACTTCCATATTTTGGATTTGTTCTCCGAGTTGGCCTCATCATGAGAGGCTCTAATACGTTGTATTTCGCCCGAATGTATCAGTTCCAAGGACTAAAGCCTGTCATTATATTGTAAGACATCTTTATTCCATATCCCTTCTGTATGAGGTCCAGTGATGGGATTCCTAGGCATCCTTCCTCTGATGTTCTACAAATCGAGTCCCAGGATTTCTAGTGCAATTTATGCTTTCCATCAGCTTCCCCCCAAAAGAAATTGGAGAAGAGTCTCCTGAGCTTAGTTAAATCCCATTGAGGGAGCTTGAGTTCAGCCATAATGTGAAGTGCTTGACTGCTAAGCATACTTTTGATCAGTGTTAGCCTGCCTTCCTGCCTGGGATATCAGTCTTCTTCTCCATCTTGATAGCTTGTTTTGGATTCTTGTGAATAATGGTTCCAGATCCTGTCGTTTGATTCTTCCTTGGCAGATAGGAGCCCCAAGATATATCATTGGCAGTTTCTTTTCTCTGAATTCTATGATTTCCAGGGCCTTCTGCTTTTGTCTCGGGGTCATAATCTTAGATAAATACAATGCTGATTTTTATTTGCATAGAAGTTGTCCTGATAGGCTGTATTATAGCTCCAGGACCTGGATCAGTGATCTTAGGGATCTTTTGTTGCCACCTGAAAAAAGAATAATATCGTCAGCGTACATAATATGATAGATTAGGGGAGAGCCTACGGGAAGTGAATAAGGATTGGTACTCCCTGAAGCATATTCTCGGTGGATGAGATTGGGTAAGGGGATTTGCACCAGAATGAACACGTAGGGTGATAATGGATCGCCTTGTCTTAGACCCCTTTCAAATTTGAAAAATCCCAAAGAAATGCCTTGAAGCTGGACTGAGAACAATTATCCTGAGTACACCTCTGGATAAAATGGATCATTTGTCTATCAAATCCCTTGGCTAGGAGTACCATCTCCAAGAAGGACCACTTGATTCTGTCAAATGCCTTTGACATGTCAAGCTTCACGATTACATCCCCCCGGGGCACTTTTTATGCAGAGATTGTGTCATTTCTTGAACTAGGTTGATGATGTCATGTATACTTATGTTTTCCAAGAAAGCACTCTGCTCCTCTCTAATAAGCTCTGGCATGAAGGATTTAAGCCGGTTGACAAAAACCTTGGCAATGGTTTTGTAAACCACTGAGTTCAAACTTATGCGGCGGAATTTGTCAAATGAAGTCGGTTGATTGAGCTTTGGGACCATTACTATGGAATTGGCACCAAACTTTCTTGGAAGTTTTGCACCAACAAAAAAAGCTTTCACCCCTTTGAGCAAGTTCGGTCCTGTTATACTCCACGTTACCTGAAAAAATCCTGATCCTATTCCATTAGGTCCTGGTGAGCTAGAGGAAGGTATGGAGAAAAGAGTCCTCTTGACTTCTTCCATTGAGGGACGCTGTAGGAGGTTATAGTTATCCTCTGTAGTTAGTTTGGATTCAAACAGATCCCCTGGCAGTGAGCTTGGTTCTTCTGGTGGAGTTTTGCTTACGTGATAATCTCCTAGTAAATCTCTGAAATACTCAATTCCTGCCTCATGGATTTCTTGTTGTCCTTGCAGAATTTTTCCATCAGCTAGGGTCATAGATGTGATTCTTTTCTTATTGTACTTAACTTTCATAGCAGTATGGAATAGGGCAGAATTCCTATCGCCTTCTTTAAGCCAGGAGAGCTTAGAGATCTGACCCAACCTATCAAGCTCCGGCTTTCCCATAGTTCCATATCTGACTTAGCCCTATTGAATTGAGATTCAGGAGTTTATGAGTACTGGTTTTGCAGGGCTAACTCTAGTTGCTGCACTTTTAGTTCCAAATTCCTTATGTGACTCTGTGTACTGCCAAATATGTATCTGTTCCATGCTCGCAAATAATTCCTAATGGATTTGATCTTGAAGCCTAATAAGGGTAGTCCCACAAGGTTGGATGATTGAGACCAACAGTGTTCGACCAACTTGTGGAAAGTATCATCTGAGGTCCACATATTTAGGAAACGGAACTACCTGAAGCCATAACTGCTGGTTTTGCCCTCAAACTGGAGAAGTAGGGGAGAATGATTCGAGGTTCTTCTCTGCAGATGAGTGTATGAGCTTGATGGCCACTTGTCTAGAAACAGTGGATTGACTAGTATTCTGTCTAGTTGTGCCCAACGGCAATGCACACCTGACTGTCCATTACACCAGGAGAGACTTGGGTTGTTATTTTTAAGCTCCAGCAGGGAGCAACTCTATAGACAGTCGTTGAACTCAGCAATATGATTGAGGGAACCTATTGATCCTCCTCCTTATTCAGCTGATGATCTAGTTACATTAAAATCTCATGTGACTATCCATGGAAGGGCAATGGGACATAGGGACTCTAGAAATTGCCAGAGGTATCTCCGTCTGACCGCTTGACACTTAGCATAAACAAAGGTAATCAGAATCAAAGAGCTTCCGTTGATGAGTAGGCCAGTCGCGGATTGCTCAGACGTATGTATTATTTGAAAATCAATATCATCTTTCCATAGTACCCATAATTTTCCTTGATGTTCATCATTGGATGACTAGTGATGCATGTTTAAGTGCAAAGCTAGTCTGCCTATCCTATGTGCTGGCTGGAAGGGCTCAACTATAGCTAGTATCCCCAAATTATGTGTGATGTCCAATTTTTGAGCTGCACTTTTGCCTTACGTAGACCTCTACTGTTCTAGTATAACATAGTGCTCTCCATCCAGCAATAAGGAGGCATAGCATCTGATAGGACCCTTAGACCTTGTAGGACTTTTGGGGTCTAACTCTACTGGATTTCCTTTTGTGCTTCGGAGAGCCTTTGTGTCCTTTGATGAAAGGCTCTAAATAATATATCTTGAAAGTCTCCTGATCTGTGGGGATATTCTCACCTTCTAATCCAAGTTTGTTTGGATCCATGGTTGGTTCATCAATCCATAATTTTCCCAAGTGTTGATCACTATGGGGACTAGTATAATCCTTAGTTGAGTCGGATTCAGCTAATGATTCAACTATTTGGAATATTTCTCTCTGAAGATGCCTGACAATGTGTTCATCCGTAGTATTCTGAGTACCAGTAAAACCTACTGTAGGGGTCAGCTGTGATATATCCTCATGATGGTTGGCTGTATTAATATCATCTTTCCGTTTGCTTCCATCCTGCATAGATAAGGCGTAATTAGAACCATCATTATAGGATTGATCACATGAAATAAAATTATTTGTCAGTAGGGTGAGTTCTTCCGTGATTGGGGCAGTGTATTCCATTGGCAAATGTGTTATTCCGTACTGCTGAAGAGTCTCATTGGGTGTATCCTCCATCGTGCATGGACTGTCTGATTTTGGTTATTCCATCAAGGGTATCCTGTTCTTGAGCATTATCCATATTTGGCCCTATATCCACTGCAGGGGTTGGAACCACTCCTGCTGAACAAGATTGTCCAACTTCCACTATGGATATGTCCATGCGAATTGAATTAGACGGGCCTAGAACCGGGGTAGTAAGGTCAATGACCAACTATTTGCCTTTGTCTAGGTTGCAGCTCAGGGTGTTCTTCAACAATGGCCAGTGACGTTCATTGAGTCCTCCTTCATTGACTTAAGTTGATGCTGCAACCCAGTATCTGGGCTCTTCCCATAGTCTAATAGGATAAGTACCTAGTTGGGTCGCTAAAGAGATTCCTTTAGTAGTCGATTTTGGCTCCTTCTTTCAGACTAGCAACCTAGCCATAGTGAAGTTCCGTTCCCCTGAAGAGCTACTATCAATTTGTAGTAGTGTTCCAACAGATTCCACTAAAGCTGCTATGATGCGCCTGTTCCAGCAATGGACGGGAACCCCATAAACTTTCAGCCATCTATCATGGGGGTGAGACACTACTGCAGGAGACCAATGTCTAATCTGAACTAGGCCGAGTGAGTTCCACTTTGTTGCTTCCGACAATGTGAATTCCATCGCTTGTTCTGATGCCATGTGCAATAGCACCTGTGATCCGGGTACGATAGAAATTGAGGTTTCAATCAGAATGGGGGATTGATGGACTTCCTTGAGTATTTCCGCACTAGAGACTCCTTGCAGAGAGGCTAGTAGGCATCCCTTTAGCCATTCCATCTCCTCCTCCGTCGGGTCAGCCTTCACAGCCTCTTCTGGTACTGTCGCCGCTTGGGTCCAGGCAGCTTTATCAGACTGTAGAGGACCCTTAGATCTGCCGTATTTTAGCTTGAAACTTGTCGGATTGACCCTGAGCATCTTATCTCCAATTGAGATTTGTTCAGTTTGGCCAGAGTCTGTCTTAATGTCTCCTTAATTGAGTTAAATTTCACAAATCCGTATCTATTTTCCAATCGATCTGGTGATCTAGGGATTGAGATTTTCATTACCTCGCCAAGCTGCTTGAATACAGATTCCATAGTCGTCTATGTCCACTCCATGGTGAAATTAGTGAAGTAGAAGGTTAGACCTTCCGAATCATTCCATCCTCGCCGACGTCGTAGCATGGTATCGACATCGTAGGCCATCCCCACTGGTTTGTGTAGTACAGCGGTGTTCAGTGTGATGAGGACAGGCGGCTTGGTGGTCGTCCCTTCCATCGCCACCTCTTGATTAGCGTTGATGGTGTGAAACCGATGAGTAACGGTAACTTTCTTTAGAGAGAAAACCCTTGGTCTAAGTGTCGGCTTTCTTGGCTTGCATGAGCGTACGTCTGTGTATGCATGTCTCGATAATGTCAAACAAATTTGCATACCTTGTCCTACAAATTTGCATACCTTGTCTGACAAATTTGCATACCTTGTCCGATAAATTCACATACCTTGTCCGAAAAAGTAGCACACACCGTGTCCAATAATTCCACACTCCTCTTATCTCCCTAGCTGTGACAAAATCATTGCATACTAAGCCTAGTAAAGCCACGCGTAATTCTTGTTGCTCCATTTTTCATCGCTCCCCAAATGATATATTGTAGTTGGCTCATTGCTTGTCATTTTTTTTATTTTTTTTATTTTTTATTTTTATTTATTTATTTAATTTTTTTTTTAATTTTTTTTTCCAAGGTTTTGAATTATGGTTTCTTAGAAATGTTTTCAATTTTTTTTTTTTGGCCCGAAAAATGTCATTTTATTGATGACGTTATCAGTACATGATGGACATCTCTTGTCCCTTCATATCTAGTATATGAAAGAGGAGGTTTCCCCACCTCCTTAAAACCTACCCCGGCAAACCTTGGGCAAGGAAAATCCGGGTGTAGGAAAGAG
>JAOWBN010004008.1:0-22986 GCA_028565015.1 Pinguicula moranensis | reverse complement strand
TAAACATTCAAAACTTGAAGGAGGTTGGATGACTTCTTGTAAGTGAACCTCTATATTCCTACCCTACCCATTATTTCTTCCTTACATTACATGTATAGCTCACTAAACTGGAAGGAGCTATGTACCAATGCTCCTCAACAAAGGACATTGATAAGAAATAGTCAGGATATCCAGATTTAGTGAAGAATGGGTGTTGTCGGTGATGCCGAGATGCTGGTGCATTCATGGCGTTAGGTGAGCCATTTACCCGTTCACCTAAGTTACAAAGGAGGGTTTGACGGAAGGGAAGGGTATACAGTTCAGGAGCAGGAATCAGACACCGATGGCACGCTTGAAGGCTCGTTGACCAGAAGATATTTAGTCTCCCCCTGTACAGTCACATAGTGTTTCTTTCTGTCTTATTTTGTAAATACATTATATCATATATATATATATAAATTTGGCCTTTAAAAAAAAAACTATTCAAAATTCCAGAATGAGCATTCAACATGATTCTCGTATGAGAAATAAGTCTGGAGAGTGATGTTTGTGTGTAGAGGGAGATGATTGAGAGTCAAGAGACAATAAACAATTCCATTCCAATAGAATCAAATTGCAAAGAAAACATTCAAAGTTTCTAAGATTAAACTTACTGTGAATTTGATTTGCTGAGGAGAACGAAAGGTAAGGGTCAGTGCCCAACGGTCAGGAATTGACGATTGGGAAGAAAGGTTTTCTGTTTTTGTCAATTTTTCTGTTGAGGCTCAATCCAAGGCAAAAATTAACCCACAAAAATTGAGCAGATTTTTATGTTGACCCTAACAAAACTAAGAAATGGCCCAAGGACCAGGGCCCCCATGGACCCCTTGCGTCCGCCCTTGTAATATACCATTGAGATCCTATGGATGTCAAATGGGTTGGTCAGGCATACGATGAGTTGAGATATCAAGCCCAAACCGTGCCTATTGAACATGCAGGCCCAACCTGGCCCATTCATATTTTAAGTATGGGCCAACCTTTCTTCTATCAGAGCTTTTGGAAAATGATCAGACATGTCTGTCCATGAGTTTGTCATGGCTTGTTTTACCACAGGAACTATCTAGGAGGTGGTTGAACAATCCTTCTTACGTCTCATGCCTAAAGTTGATCACTATATTGAAGATGTGCAATTTTGGCCTATTGCCCTATGCAATTTCATCTATAAGATTGTGACAAAGGCCTTAGTTATTCGAATGAAACCGTTCATCAATCAATTAGTACACCATGTGGGAACTCTCGTGTGGGTAATACTGGAGGTAGGCATCCGGGGTCCATTTAAATGGGTCAAGCTCCACCCATTTGCCAAAAAATAGAAAATGGGTTAGCCTAACCCATTAAAATACGGGCCAGGTTAGCCCTACCCGCATAGCATGACAAGTCGGTTTGACCTATTTTCTTTACCATGCCGAGATGAGTCCAATTCAGTCCATTGGGTTGGCTTGGCCCATTTTCATTTTTTTTAAACTTTTTTTAAATTTTTTTTGGGCCAATATTTTAATAAAATGGGTTCATGAGGATCCGTGTCAGGTTGGGCCTAACCTATTTATAAAATGGGCCTAGCACGCTAGCCCAACAAAAGCGGACCGATCATTTGCCGACATCTAGGCAATGCTCATGATAACATAATCATCCTTCAAGAGTTGATAGAATTAGTTTGGTAGTGGGACAACAGTTATCCTACCTTTTTGATAACTTTGAGGTTCTTTTTAAATTAAAAAATGCACACTCTGCTTGGTACATTTTTTGACGGTGTGTCGGATAACTTGTTAAATTTAATTGTGTTTGGTAATGCAGGATAAAATAAGGATAACGACGCCATATCATTTATTTATGTATTGAATTACCAAAATAACCCTCATACTCACCTAGATATACCCCTTAATCCTAATCCCTAAAGTTCTTCTTTTTCCATCTCCTCAAAAAAGATTTCTACCGTGATGGTATGCCTTCTCCTCCCTGTTCTCTTGGCCATTCGAGGTCCCCCTGTAAGTTGAAGCCTCTCCGTCTCACAAACGTCTTCGTTCACTGTCCCCCGGCAACATGCAATCAACACCCTGCCCTCTCACCCCACCCCATCGCCGTTCGTGCTCCCCTGGTGACGTAGGTGCTTCCCTATCTCTCAAACATCAACATTCGCAGTACCCTGTCGAAATGGGAGCAACTCCCTCCCCCAGTCGACGTTTACCCTCACCTCACGGAATGGAAGCAACTCCAGGCCCAAAACCAGGGGACTGTGCTAACAATCCCACTAGGGTTGATGGCGAACCGACTCCCGATGAGATTGGTCGAGAATTCTATCGCCAATTGTACATACCCGACTACGAATATGACAGAGTCATCACTAGCACACCGAGTACGAACAACGGCTACTTTACGAACAACAACACTGACATAGTCACTAAAGTTCAGCCAACCATAGCTTTCAGCAAGGAGAAACCTGTAGGCCACCCCTAGTTCTCTGTATTGCCAGTGTTTTTGGTGCCATCATTGTATAAACTATAGCTACTTGTTAGGTATCTATTTGCTTTTGGTAATGCATTTTGTATGAAATTTTGTAATGAACATAGCTTCTACCTGGTAGTCTGATGCATTTCATATTATAACACAATGTTCAGCTAACCAAGTATATTATCTCAAACAACAATACAAGTTCAATACATGATTCTTACACTAAAGTTAAGAAAGCATAAATAAAGTTCGCGTGTTTACTCCTCCTAACACATGGTGACATCCCTTAACAATGCAAATAAATCAACCCATGAAACTAAGCTCGTCAAGAAACCAAAAACAAACATCGGCTAGGCCTATTCTGGAGTTAGGCCGTGTATGCTGTAGGTTTCCCAAAGTTCATTAGCTAAGTTATCCCTTTTTTTTGTGTCAATACCGATGTGGATTGAAAAGTCTGAATGTGCTTTTCAGTTTCTTCCATCTTGTCAGTATTCCTGTCCTCTACCGGTGGAGCGGCAACCAACAATGGATCAGTTGGGGTGATATTCATGATAAAATTATGAATCAATGCACAAGCTAGAGTAATGCAGTTGGTTTATTAATGGGGTAAAATGTAGGGCTCCTTAAAATTGCAAAATAGTTTCTTTAGAATCCTGAAGGCCCTCTCAATGACATTTCGTGTTAAATGTCGTAGACTTACCGAATGTTGTACTTACCAAATGCTGTAGACATACCTTGTGGGACCTTTAGCGCAATCGTCTAGAGGCTGTGCTCAACACCCATGCATTTGCAGTTGAGCCTTCCCAACCGACAATGATGTATACAAATCTGCCTTTTGTGTCACCAACACCAAGGATATTATTTTCCAAATGTCCTCTCCATGTCCTGAACCGTGGCTATGCATCAACGGGTATATGAAAAGGTATGTATCATCAAGCGCTACCAAGCAACAATACCATGGCAGAATCATATATGTTATCAAATATTTTTATAATATCATCTTGTATAATAGTAATGCATATGCACCTGAAAACAAGCTCATCTCTTGTCATTACAGGAGCTATCTATAGGAGTAGGGGTTGCTAGGAATCGAGACTTCATTTTTAGAATAGCCCATAGTACCTAATGGAAGAAAACACAGATGGTTTGGCCACTCCTCGAAAATTAGTTTGTAGGATCCTATTCTTCTGGTGGTGAACTAATGTGTGAAGAAAGATATCAGTCTTATCTGGCACTAACACATACTGATCATCCTTCAATCCAGTTTGAGGCGGTTTACCTATCTGCCCAGAAGCACCCTTAGTGGAGCATTCTCCAGTTGTGAACTTGCCTATCCGATCCTTTAGGCAATTGCACAATCTCGGTATTAGGTAGTGAGTGCCACATCGGTTTCTCATAAGATTTCCTTGTATTATCAGGATAACCATCCTGTTGTATAGATTTTGGATATCTGGTTCGATTTTCCTGCAACCTGTACGAGCCTAACCAGGTATTGTTGAGTTTGAATAGCATCAGATTAATATCGTTCACATCCAAGAATTCCATGAAACCAAAAGGTAGTCCTCTGATATTCATTTTACGGGCAATCGATAGTTCGTGTATTGACCCCTGTTGTTTCAGTGCACTACGGAGGCGATCGGTGTCACAGTCTCTCAGGAAGTTGGCAATATAGAAGCTAGTAGTGGTAAACTGGGGTTTCTCCGACACTGGTGTGATTTTGTGGCCTAATCTCTCCTTGACAGGATGCAGGTTCTGGGGAGGCAGGGGTGGAAATGAGCTGGAGTATCGCTGCATATGTGCCATTGGGGATTTGCCTGCCTTAATGGCAGCTCTCCTCATTAGCTTTGCTTGCTGAGATGGGACAATCCAAGCTGCCATTGTCTCTAGTGGCTGGAGGATAGGAAAGGATCAGGATGTTTGTACGGAAGGTTAGAAGATGGGAGTGGGTTACAGAGGAAGGAGAAAATCTCTCCCCAGGTACGTGAGGCTACCCCAGGAGGTAGTGTAGCTCTCCCGACAGCCACTCAGTGCGGCGCCAGAAAAGGCAGAGCTCAGTGTAAGGAACGGGCAGGAAAATGAGGGCGATGACACTGCTCATCAGGTGACCTTGTACGGAGAAAATTTTCTAGTAAACAATTACTTAGAGTTGGGAGTCCAGGGATTGCACCAAGTTGAAGCCAGGATCGGTTTAAAAATGACAATATAAGGAAGGACAATGGTAGAATTCTTGGGCCTGTATAAGGAAGAGTTTAGAAGGTAAGGGGCACGATAGAGAATTGCATAAGAGGATTTGGAGGAGGCGAGGCCAGAGTTGCAAGTGAAGGTAAACAATGGTGCCTGAGTTCAGTCCATTCAATGAGTCATTGGATTCCGACAAATGGGATTTTTCGTGATACGAATAATTTCAGTTTCTCAAGAATTTTATGATGTTTATGTTATATGTTTTGCCTGTTATGTGTTATCTTCTAACTTAATTGGATCGAACAAGAATCTATGAGGCTTTGTATGTTTTTATGTATTTGATGTTATGATATTTATCGTGTGGCCAAAAGAATGACAACAACGAGTGTATGGAGGAAAATTCCGAAAAGTTTAGTTGCAGGATACGAGAAATGGCAATATAACCATACTTGAAAAATCAGGTTGGACGATTCGTAATCGAGAAGGCTAAGTATGGGAGGAAAGCTTCAGGAAGAAGTATATGAAGGACAAAGACAATCTCGACTACAATTATAAGCCTACATATTCTGATTTTTGGAAAAGTGTCATGCACAATTGTCCATTGCAAATGGAGCTGGAAGAGTCATCATTGACAATTCTTTTAGCTTCGTGCTAATAATGGACTAGAGCAAAATGACTCTATTAAATTTCAGGGCTTCTATTTAGTGAATTTGCTGGAACTCAATATATCAAATGACACAATGCATATTGGGTCGTAACGGAAACAACCTCTTTGTATAATTACAAGGGCAAGGCCGTGTACATATGACCCCCCAGACCCCAACTTAGTTGGGAATATACTGGGTGCATTGTTGTTGTGTCATGCACAATTTGACCGCAATGGAAAAATCTTGCATGTAGAAAATTGGTTAGTGTATCAGGGTGTCCTATTGGTTCGACGGTTGGCTTAAGGAGGGCAAGTTATGTGATCTGATTGCCACTATCGTTCATGATGATAGACTTATGCTTAGAGCTGGTGAGGTTTTGGATACAATAGAGGATTGGGTTCTCGATTCGTTCACGATACACATTCCTTCAGATATCATAAATATTATCCCCAACTTCCTCCTTACGCAAATGGCTCACTGAGGAAGGGCAACAATGTCCAATGGTAAGTTCACTTGCAAGTCAGCCTATGATAATCTCCAAACCAACAAGACCCATAATGCTGAGGCTAGTTGGGAGTGGATTTGGCATTTGGGCTGTCCGAAGAAGCTAAAAACCTTTATGTGGTATTGTCCTCTCTTCTTCTCTTTTTTTCTTCCCCTTTTTGATAGCATCAATAATGGTCTCAGGTAACTTATCCCGATGAATTCACCATTCATGTTTCCACCATGATGTAAATTTTTTAGCACAATCAGGAAATGTGAGATCAAACCTGACATTTTTTTAACAACATACACTTCAAATTGCTATTGAAATGTTTTGCACTTTCCTCCACTGTTTTGGCACATTTAGCAGTTGTAGCGCCAAGGGGATGCAAAGCAGCATCAACATCATGGGCTTTCATGTCCAACACAGCCTTTATAGTCCGCATATCACTTTCCATTGTTCTCAATTTGTCTTCCATAGATGCCATTTTTCCAAGTACCCCAGTCATCAGATTCTCAAGGTTGGCATATGCACTATTATCCTTTGATGGTCGTGCATAATCACTATCTCCAGGTATGTTCTTACCAGACCAGGTTGCCATCTTGCTAGGTACTGGTGAGGGAGGTTGCAGCACAGACATATCTGGTCTGCCCCGCACACTGTTTGAATTCAACTTAAATCCCATCAACTTTAGTCTTTTCTCTCCGTATACAAAATTCAAGTTAGGAAGAACCATGCCCACATCTTTTAGATCAACACCATGCCTTTTCAAAGCTTGTGTCAAGATCATTCCATAAGGTAGACTACGCTTAGCCTCCTTTGTCGCCTTAGAGGGTTTGATAGTGTTTACCAAGTGTTCAACAATTAAATTTCCAAGGTGACACTTGGTTCCGGTCAACAAACACCATACCAGGAGGATTTCATGAAAACTAACATATTCAAACTTCCTAAGATGTGGTTGAATAGTTGAGACAAGCATATGGTGAACAAATAGCTCAACACCGGCAAATTACTAGAACTTGGTTGAATTTCCTTAGTTAACGCCTCATTATCCATGGTTTAGACATCCAAATAGTGAAACAACATTCATATAACTGGTGGAACAACATTTAGGAGACTCTCAGCTCAAACTGGTTTAGACATCATATAAGGTTAAAAGAAGGCTCAGGCGCAACTATCAGATTTTGGATTGACAAATGGCAAAACAACATCTCAATAGCTGAATAGAACAAAAATGCCCTCAGAACAGAACTGGGATGTTGGGACTCAAATAACTGGCTCTGGACTTGGACATGGAGGAGAGTACTAAGAGACTCAAAACTTCTAGAACTAACTAATCTCCATTTTCTGCAGGACACATTGACAAATACTATTTTGATGAGGGTAGAGAAGGAAAATACACAATTAAAAAGGCTTATACCTGAATCACAACAGAATACAGTTCAGTCTATTCACAACAGGAAGCAACTCTATCACCAGCATATGGAATGCCATGGCACCAAAAAAGTTATTATCTTTGTCTGGAAACTTCTACAAGATGCGTTACCAACAAAGGGAGCATTACAGCGGAGATACATATTACCACCAAACCAAGACATAAGATGCTAAATCTGTCAAACAGGTAGCGAATCTGTAGAACATCTATTTCAAAACTGTGATCTCATGGTGCAGGTATGGACAACTATAAAGGATTGGATATTTGCCGAGAGATTGATATGATACATGGTGTACACGTTCCCTCTTTTCAAGCATTTACATCAGCAAAGCCTCTACAGATCAATATGGCAGCCTGGAAGTAAATCTGGACTGCCTTGTCCTGGCTTGTATGGAAGGCTAGAAACATGAGTTTATTTCAAGCAAGATACCCACACTAAATGTACATTGTGGCAAATATCTATAGGACATATTGTCTATGGATCACATCTAACAGACATGGCCGACCCTGCCCATATTCACTCACTGACTGATAGATAAATCCCTTGTGTTGCATTACTTTTTAAGCAATGATCTACACAGCCCCAGTGGACTGGAGCTCATTGAATCTGGATAAATCCTCTCCATCTCTTGATGTTCTCACAATGACTTTAATGATAATAGTGAATTTTCTAACATGCATCAAAGATACACAACTTCTATGTCATGTCAATTTTGCAGATCGAAAAGAACACCACACATGCAGAAAAAAGAACTCTACCTCAAGGGGTTTTGAAGCAACCTAACTGCTATCAGATCCAGAGGGCAGAGGAAGTTGTGTATTGTCAGTAATCAATATGAGGCCAACCTAAGATAGCAGAAGATAGAACATCCTTGGCGGATGAAGAACAAGAAGAAAGCACCATAGCTGACCAACATATGACATCTCACATTGTGATGTGGAACATGGAGCAATAGAATTTCATTTGAGTAGCTACATAAAAATGTTGGCAGCTTGCTGATTGAAGTATCAGTCCACACAGGACTTGGATAATTCCTTTGAACTAAGATGGATGACCTCTCAACATGAAACGTTTTTGCTCAAAGCAATAGAGCAGCTGAAAAATCAGGTTGGCTACATCCTCACCCGTCCATCTTTCACTACCCAGAAATGGTGTTCAAAGCACAATCCCACAACTATTCAGGCTATTAGGCGAGCAGGCTGAGCTGTGTACCAATCTTAGTGATTGATAAGCTGACAGTGATGACTCCTGTATGCCTCAGAACAATACGTGCAGACTGAGCTGAGCAAATCAATTATGACTCTTGCATAAGGATGATAAATTGATGTTTTTCTACAAGTTGAATTGCGTACCAGAGTTGGCTCAGATAAGTTGACAATAATGAGGCTTGTATAGGCATGTACCAGCAAACATCTGAGATTCTGAGGCAACCTGCGATTCTAAAAGTTTGGATCATTGTTGCATTGATACCATTCCTTGAGTATGTGAAATTTAGGATGATGATGATTGAAGCCAGGTCTAAGGGTTATGTTCAGGTGCTTGAGCCACCGTCCAAGCTTCCCAGGGGTAGGATGTCGAGCTTCATGGATTTTTTTTTTCTACTTTTTTTTTTGTATTTTCTATTTTTTTTCTTTCACATTTGCACATAAATTTTATTTTCTTCTTAGTGAATTTTGGCATAAAAATGCCTTATCATCCATAGCAACACGAAGCATTTTAATTATGGTCACTTCTTTAGTCACCAACCACTATCCACAAGGTGGATAATCCAACTTTCTCAAAGGTGCCTTTAACAGTCCATTAAGATCATCCTTATTTAATACAATCCATTTTTTCTTTTACCCAACTATTCAGAGTTCCATCATCAATACACTTAAGATGGGCATAAAAATGTTGAACGAGTGTAGGATAGACCTGTTTGTGCTACTGTAAATAATTGTAGCCAACCAAAATTTTGCGAAATTCCTTCAACAACGTTCGAAAGAATGGAAGATCCAGGCCTCTACTAGACAGAATAGTATGAGTTAGGGATGTAGTTTTGTACCTTCCCTCTGCGGCAGAATCTTTGAAGTACGTTGCTGATCTAGAAGTACTCGGAGTTGATTAAGTTTCTTTAGAGGTCGACGGAGTGCTCTTTGTGCGTTTGGTGTCAGATTTTGCTGATGCATGCACTTTTCTCTTGTGCCAGAATTTATAGGGCTACTAGGAGCACGCGCATGGATAGAGAGAGAGAGAGTTCAAAAGTGTTGTCTCTCTTATCCATAACTATATATAGTCCATCAAAAGCGTAAAACCGAGGTGACTATTTTAATGATGTGCCATCTCGCTTGCGCGAACCTCTAGTTTTAATTTGACTTGACATATGGGAAATGGTTAACTCATTTGAAGTGGTGTCAACTCATTTCAATTGGGATGGAAAAACTTTCCAATATTTTAGTGTAGGGGTCAGCTCATTTTATTAATTGTTAAAACTTTGAAAGATTTTGAGAAATTTTCAGACATAGTTTTAACTGCATCGTAGATATTTCAATAGTTTTAACTGCATCGTAGATATTTCAAAATCCTCAATTTTTGTCACGTGTCTACCAAATGATCAGCACAAAAGCCATACAAAATGTACATGTACACATTGATAATTTCACAGTCATAGATCATTTACATTAAGATGAATGCAAACAACAACACAATCGATCCATGCATCAACACAACAAATTTATGTATTCATATAAGGAGAGTTCATTATGCCCAATTCATTTCCGATTAGGAAAAATTGATTTTCTCCTAGAGGTTAAATGAAAATGTCAGCTAGCTGATTTTCAAAGCTTATAAATTCAATAACTTCATATCCTATTTGCACATGATCTCTCAAAAAATGATGTTTTATTTCAATGTGTTTGGTTCTAGAATGTTGGATTGGATTTTTAGTCAAATTGATGGCACTGCTATCATCACATCTTATAGGAACACTCATATATTTAAGGTCATAGTCCTCTAATTGGTGTTTAATCCAAATTATTTGAGTGCAACATTTTCATAAGGCTACATACTCATTTTTAGTGGTTGACGGGCTACGTAGGGTTGCTTCTTACATGACCAAGACATTAGTGAACCTCTTAGAAATTGTCAACTATCGCTAGTACTCTTTCTATTACGTCTTACATAGTCTGCATATGAGTATCCTAGCAAGTCAAGATCATCGCATCTTCTATAAAACAATCCTAAGTTCATGGTTCCACCTAGGTTTCTCAAGATTCTCTTAACGACAGTTAAGTGTGTTTCCTTAGGACAGGATTGCTACAAGGAACATAGACAAACACTGATATCAGGTCTACTAGCCATGAGATATAACAATGAACTTATCATATCTCTGTATTTTGTTTGATTTACTTCTTTCCCTTATTCATCTTTGTCTAACTTAGTTGTTATGCACATGGGAGTTTCTATTTTTTTTTTACTGTTTTCCATTCCAAACCTTTTGAGTAAGTCTTTCATGTACTTGGTTTGATTTATGAAAATTCCAGTTTTGGTTTGCTTCACTTGATGACCTAAGAAGTGTGTTAGTTCCCCCATAAGACTCATTTTAAATTCATTTGTCATTTATGTAGAAGATTCTTTATACAAATCTTCATTAGTTGATCCAAAAATAATATAATCAACATATATTTGTACTAACAAGTCATTGTTTTTAGTCTTAGTAAAGGGTGTGGTGTCTATCTTTCCTCTTTTTATCAATTTTTTTTGGGAGAAAGTTGCTTAAGCGTTCATACCAAGATCTATGAGCTTGCTTTATACCATATAAAGCTGTTGTAAGTTTAAATACATGGTTAGGATATTTACTGTTCTCGAAATCGGGAGGTTGTTTCACATAAATTTCTTCATCAATGAAGCCATTTAGAAATTCAGTTTTCACATCCATTTGATATAATTTGAAATTCTTATGAGATGCAAATGCTAATAACATTCCAATAGCATATAATCTTTCTACGATGCAAATGTTTCCTCATAGTTTATTCCTTCTTGTTGATTATACCCATGAGCCACTAACATGCTTTGTTTCTAGTTACATTTCCTACCTCATCCATTTTATTTCTAAGCACACATTTTGTTCCAATGATTGAATGATCTCAATGTTTTGTGTCTAAGTTCCATACTTCATTTTGTCAAATTCTCCTTCCATGGCCTTAATCCAACTTTCTTCACTCTTAGCTTCTTCAAAGTTCCTAGGTTGTAGTTGTGATATTAAGGCTAGGGTGCTATCATTATTCCTGAGTGAGGATCTGCTCCTTATTCTTTCACCCGGATAACTAATGATTTGTTCTACATGATGATTTTTAACATGTTTTCATTCTTTAGGTAAACTTCAGTCATTTTGGTCTTGATTATCTTGATCTTCTTGCATGGTGTCTTTTACTTGTTTTTCTTTCTTGTCTTCATTGTCCAAACATAGATCTCTCATAGTATCTTCAATTTCATCAACATTATCATGTGAGATTTTTTTTTTACGTTTGATTCATCAAAGACAACATGCATTGATTCTTCTATAATGAATATTCTTTTATTGTATACCCTATATGCTTTACTATGTGTAGAGCATCCTAAGAAGATTTCTTTATCGACCTATCATCAAATTTTCGTAGACAATCTTTGTCATTATTCAGTAAAAAGCATTTACATCCGAATGCATGGAAGTAACTAAGGTTAGGTTTTCTACCTTTCCAAAGTTCACAAGGTGTTACTTTTAAGATAAGTCTTATCATGCATCTATTCATCACATAGAATGTTGTGTTCATGGATTTGGCCCAAAAATACTTAGGTAGGTTACTTTCTAGGTGAGAAGAATGTGTGATTTATTTCATTTGGGAAGTCAGGGATTGTCTACATATCTATTGTTATGAATGTAATGACATATCAAGTAACTGATAGAACAATAAATACAAAGAACAAAGACACAATAGTGATTATGCAATTTTGTTCCAACTACCTACTCTATGGGGCCTCGCCCAGTATAAGAGATTTCACTATCAAATTTTGTATGTCATACAAGCCTTCACAATTTACGCACCCCCAACGGTCATGAATTATTTTCACTCAAGTACAATCCTAACAAAGGTTCTACCCCAAACTGTTTTACAATAGTGAATAACCCGATCAGATCCGTGTTGAACATTGATAAGAGGAAAATCCATGTAATTCCTACCTTACGTTGCATTGTCAATAATCACCTTTCAACGTGCTTGTAGATGCTCATTTGAAGTACTTGATCATACCTAGTGACAACTCCCGTAGGATGCTCAACTCACATATGGAATTATTCTTTTGATCAATGGGTATGACTCAAACCATACATGCCTCAATATTTATACCTATCGAATCCTTTCACAAGGACAGTCTTGTGAGTTACCCAAACTCATACCCAAGTCTTTATTTTTTCATAAAACACCCCTTGATAGTAAATCTTGACCACTTGTAAATCCTAGACCAACTAGGATCGTTCCCATGTTTGACTCTCACCCCGCCCTTAGTCATTATCTCTCATATTTGTTTCCAAATTTGCAAGACTCATGCCTTGTATGGATTCTGCAAATCTTGTGCACGTGAGTGCTCCTATGTTAATGCATATGTTTCATCATTTTTGTACTCAAAGTCTGACAAAGTCAATCCTTCCAAGTTTCACATGCTAATGCATGTGTTCCGACATTGTCTTACCCTAAGTACTACTAAGTCATTTGAATCAAGTTATCCAAACTTGTTGGTCCTATTTTCATCACATGTAGGATGACACATAACAAGTTGGTTAACGACGCTTCAGCTGGTCATGTTATTTCAAGTTGGTCATTCGGTCATCGTGCTAGGGACGACACATGGGTGCGATGTTACAATCATAGTGTGCGGTTGAGTCCATCATTAATGCCAACTCAAACAACTAGCAAGGCTATGTGTGACTATCACTATAGATACAGGTCAAAATCTGGATGAGGTTACAGGAGAGCTGGAGAAGGAAGTAGAGATGGTGAAGATTAGACTGGATCGTATTACTGAAGAGATGCACGATAATACTGACTGGTTCAAGTCACAAATTGCTAGATCTGAGCAGTCAATGGTTCTATTTCAACAACGAATTGAGAAACAATTTACATCGTTGGTTGAGCTCTTTCATAAACAGAACACCCATAGGTCTATCTTGGGGGATCCACCGGACAAGAATGCCGACACCTCTGAAATTAACAGACCACAGCCATCCCCTTTCACCTATCAGGCTGCTTATATGGAGAATTAGGGCATTGATGTTGAGGATTACGGATATGAGAATTTAGGGAGAATGAGGAAGGCTAAAATGTTGTATACAGATTTTCCCAGGTTTTCTGGTAAGAATCCGCAATCGTGGATCAAAAGATGCAATAGCTACTTCTCTATCTCTACTGAGATTTATGACTACGAGCGAGTGGAATTTGCGAGGATGCATTTTGAGGGAGATGCTGACGAGTGGTTCAGGAGCTTAAGAGCACCTAAACCATCTGATTGAGATGTATTTATTGCTGCTATTCCTGTTCGTTTCTACATTGAAGATTCTGACAATTCGCTAGAAGAGTTTATGTGTATGAAGTAGAGGAGTGGGGAGTTACTGTAGGACTTACTACGCCGTTTTGAACCTTTAGTTACCTCAGTGATGACTGCCTACCCTAATTTTGGTGAGATATTTTATAAAGAGAAATTTATTGGAAGCCTCCAGTTTGAGTTAAGGTTTGCGGTGAAGGCTGAACTTGGAAGTCGGGGAACTCCTTGAGGCAGGACTGATAAGGAGAAGCAATAGTCCCTTCGCTTCTCCTATTTTGTTGGTGAAAAAGAAAGATGGGGGATGGAGGTTATGCATGGACTATAGGTACTTGAATGACCTAACCATAAGAAAACAGATTTCATATACCAGTGATGGATGAGCTGCATGGGGCAATGTGGTTTAGCAAACTAGACTTGAGGGCTGGATACTTCCAAATCCGGATGAAGGAGGAATACATTCACCTTATCTTGACCTAGCTTAGCCATCCCATTATCTCGAGTCTCTTATTCTTTTGGTTCACGTTTCAAGTCATTGTATTCTTTAACTAACATTTTGAATTCTTATTTTAGTCTGACATATTTTAAGTTGACATTTTTTAGAAGTAATTGTTGTTCACGAAGTGCATCACATAGTTCATCAAATTGAGGGTTACCTCATCATCTTCATCAAAGTCTGCCATGAGACATATTTTTGTAACATCTTCTTCATCCAAGTCACTGTTATCGTTATCACCCCAAGTGGGTAGGATCGCCTTGTGTTTCGCCTTTTTCAATTTTTCAACCTTGAGGAGTTGAGCAATGGGCAACCTGGCTTGATGTGTCATGGTTTGTTATATTTAAAACAAATTCGCTCACATTCCTTACCTTTATTTTTGCCATCAAATATTTTCTTGATCCTAGCAATCAATGGCATTTGCTTTTCATCATCGTCATCATTAAAGGAAGGTGCATTTGCTCTTCACTTTGAGTGCTAGACTCTTCTTTTCTTTAGTCTCTACTTCATCTCCTTGTTTGACCGTTATCTCATGAGTCATAAGTGATCCCATAAGTTTATCAATGGTGAGCTTCTTTAAGTCTTTGACTTCTTGGATAGTCGCCACTTTTGGGTCTCATCCTTTTGGAAGAGACCTAAGGATCTTTCTCACAAGATCTTCATTAGCAATAATCTTTCCCAGAGAATTTAAACCATTTACAATATTCATGAACCTTGTAAACATAGAGAAAATAGATTCGTTTGGATCCATGCTAAAATGTTCATGGTTATGGGTGAACATATTTAAATTTTCTTCTTTAACTTGATTTGTGCTTTCATGAGTTACTTCCAACTTATCCCAAATCTCCTTAACCGACTTACAACTTGATATTCGATTATCCTTGGTAGGACTTAAAGCACAATGAAAAACATTCATGGCTCTATCACTCAAAGACATAATTCAAAAATCAGTTTCATCCTAGCCCCGGCTCTACCTTTTCTATCTTTATCTCTAGGTAATGTAGGGCCATCCAAGATAATCTTCCAACGTCGATAATCTATAGATTGGGGGTAAATCATCATTCTCGCCTTTCAATAACTATAGTTATTTCCATCAGATAAAGATGGTCTATTTGTAGACTAACTTTCCATTAAGCTAGATATAGTGGTAGTCATGGTCGTAATACTTATATGGTTAAGTCACAGTTTTATGTAACTTGGCTCCGATACCAATTGAAGCATCACTAATGTTCTACTAAGCGGGGGTGGGTTGGTGGGGTGAAATAACTTTTTAATAATTCTTTAATTAATTGTTGTTATCTAAACTTCTCTAATGTTTAGCACACAAGATAATATTCAAATCTAAGTGCAACAAGAGTAAATGCGTAAATGAAAGATATCACACAAGATTTGTAAGTGGTTCAGTGAATCGTGCCTACTTCCAACCCCAAGGATTCACAACTTGGGATTCTTTCTTCAACCATTAAGAAATGTTACAACTTTCGGGTCCTAACCAAACAGTTACAACAGGTTTCTTTTCAAGCTCAGCCTCAAGCTTTCGGGTACTAAATCTACCGTTTCTGAATCTTCTATCCAAGCTTGACCACTAGCTTGCAAGTGCTAGTCAATCGTAACTGAGCTTCTACTCAAGCTCAAACACTCAAGCGTGACTCACACTTGAAACTTTAGTTTACAATAGCCCACTTACGGGGATTCTCAAAGACAAGAAAATAAAGAAGATATTCAGGAGTCTTTATGAAGGTTGAGATATTGAATATTTGTTGAAGAAGATGTTTTCTTCTTGAGAGCTTGAGAGATTTTTTCGCAAATGAGCCATTAGATGACTGTAAAAGTTGTTTTAAGGCCTTTTGACAAAATATTCTTTTGGGGGACATCTCCAGTACTGTCTAAGACTGGCTATCATTACTATGCTATTTTTGTGGATGATTACTCAAGATTTACCTGGTTTTATCCTTTAAAACACAAATTTGATTTCTTTGATATATTCCTTCATTATCACACCTTTGTATAAAAACAACTCTCAAGATCAATAAAAATCTTTCAAAGTGATGGGGGAACCGAATTTACAGACCATCGCTTTAAAAATCATCTTTCAAGTCATGGTATTCATCATCACATGTCCAATCCATATACACCTGCCCAAAATGGTCGAGCAGAAAGAAAACACCGACATATCATTGAAACGGGCCTTACCCTTCTATTTCATTCACACATTCCCTTATTCCACTGGGATGATGCATTCAGTACAGCAACCTACACCATCAACCGGTTGCCAACACCATTGCTCTCAGGTAAATCTCCTTTCGAGTCACTCTATGGTGTTTCTCCTAATTATGCTCAGTTTCACTCATTTGGTTGTCGTGTTTTTCCCTGTTTGCGAGACTATGCCACAAATAATTTTTTCCCACGAAGTCTTCCATGCATTTTTATGGGATATATTACCTCTCATAAAGGATATCGCTGTCTTGACCCCATCAAATCTCGAACCTATATTACTCATCATGCTCGTTTTGATGAAGCTTGTTTTCCATTTCATAAAATCACTCCTACTCCTGATCTTTCAACCATTGATATATCCTACTTCCTTGAACCATCTAATCAACATAAAGCAGCCTCATACAAAGGTCCCTCCTCTCAAGCACCACATACTATTACTCCTTGTACCATATGCCCCGCTCCACTTCTTTCCACATCTCCAAATCAAACAAATAATCTATCTTCCTCATCATCTCTTCCTCCAAGCCCTGCTATTTCTCAAACTAATCCTATATCACCTTCACCTCCAGAATCTGATTCTACAATCTCCGACAACACTGTTTCTCTTCTTGATTTTTCTTCATTACCTACCAGTTTACCTGAATCTCTGCCTCCAACTGCTTCTCAACCCATGATCACTCGATCTAAAACTGACGTGTTTCACTCCTGAGTCCTTAAAGACATAATTCTGACTAATTTTCTTTCCGCTCTTCTAGCCTCTAAAGAGCCTCTTGGTTTTTTAAATATGCCACCAAGAACCCTGCTTGGATTGCTGCCATGGATGAAAAAATTGATTCTCTCCACAAGAATCAAACATGGAAACTTGTTCCTCGACCTTCTAATGTCAACATTGTTGGATCTAAATGGATTTTTAAAACTAAATATCTTCCATACGATTCTATTGAACGACTTAAGACTTGTTGCTCGTGGTTTCACCCAAATTCCTGGCCTCGACTGCTTCGATATCTTTAGTCTTGTGGTGAAAGCCACAACAGTTCCTACTATTATTGTTGTTACTGTTTCTCTTGGATGGTCACTTTGTCAGTTGGATATCAAGAATGCCTTTTTGAATGGTTATTTGGCCGAAGATGTATACATGGAACAACCTCCAGGCTACATCAACCCCATGTATCCTAATCATGTCTATTATCTCAAAAAGGCTCTTTACGGCCTCAAGCAAGCACCTCGAGTTTGGTTCGCTTTAGAACTTTTCTCGGCACTCTTGGATTTATTTTTAGTCGTGCAGACACCTCTTTATTTATCTTTCCTTGTACCACATATATTATTTATCTACTTCTCTATGTCGACGATATTATTATCACAAGTAGCACTCTTCCTCTTCTTGATTGATTTATCAGGACCATACATGCCTAATTTACTCTCAAAGATCTTAGATCTCTCACCTACTTTCTCGGAGTTGAAGCTACCACTACAGCTGATGGTCTTTTTCTCAGTCAGTTAAAATATGCTCGAGACATTATTGTTCATGCTCAGCTATTGGACTGTAAGCCTGTTAGCACACCTATGACTATCTCTCAGTATTTATCATCTGATGGTAACCCTCTTACTGACCCCACTATGTATTGTTATCTTGTTGGCGCTATTCCATATCTTACTATTACTCGCCCTAATATTACTTATACGGTAAATTCTGTCTGTCAGTTTATGCATGCTCCCATGAAGCTCCAACTTCAAGCTGTCAAGTGCATTTTATGATATGTTCGCGGCACACTGAGTATTGGTCTCCACTTCAATGTATCTTCCAATCTTGGATCTTTTATTGTTTATTCTGATGCTGACTGGGCCGGATGTCCTGATACTCGACGCTCCACCTCTGGGTATGCTATCTTTCTTAGAAATAATCTTATTTCATGGAGTTCCAAGAAACAACCAATAGTTGCAACTCGGACTATCGTGCTCTTGCTTCAACTACTGCTGAGGTTCTCTGGTTGCGCCATTTACTTCAAGATCTTAATATTCCTATGTCTCATGTTCCAGTACTTCTCCGTGACAACAAAAGTGCTATGTTCTTAAGCACAAATCCTGTGGTCCACAAGCGTGCCAAACATGTTGAGCTTGACTACCATTTTATTCGTGAGCAAGTTTGTGCACGTACAATTACCACACAGTTCGTTCCATCAGAATTTCAAATTGCCGATCTATTTACAAAGAGTTTATCTCGAGAGGTTTTTGAGTTCTTGCGGTCCAAGCTTCACATGGTCTTCAATCCCTCGCTCAGCTTGCAGGTGGGTGTTGACAATCAAGATGCATATCAAGAAAACAAATCATCAAATCTGCACACAGCTAATTTAGGATGGTTACATGATATCTTCAAGCTTCCATATGAGGCGAATAAATCCATAATAACAAGAAAATCAATCCCAACAAATCAGCAATGCAAGGATAACTGAAATCAGCATTATAATTCCAGTTTCCATTCTTAGCAGATCATCATCTTGTAATCTATATATGAGTACGCATGAATGAAGAATAACAAGCAGTTTTGATGGAAAACACTATCTTGTCTCCTTTCTTCTACAAACTTTAAACTGCACATCAACACACGAGCACTCACTCCAAAGTTTTCATGGCAGCAATTCATTGTCAAATTCACCCACACATTCGTCCGCACCTATTACAAGACCTATCCCAACCCTGGATTTTCACCAACATTCAGGCAACAGAACAAAAACAGTTCCAGCTAAAATCTTCTGTCAAACACTGGACAATAACCATAAAAACATCCGGCTACCAAAGGATTGTTCGTCAAGTATTATGCACTTCCTGGTTGAGGCATCAAATAGAAGTGGAAAGAAGAAATAGATTGAAGAGAAACCATCACGATACAAACATTAATGTTATCACACAGAAACCACATTCATATGAAGGCCAACCAACTCGTTTGCTTATTCATAAAAATTTAACTTCCACAAGATGGGCTTGAAAATTTTCAATTGCATATTTAAGCCGACTATGATGACTGGATTAAACACCGAGAATTCAACTTACACTGTACTAAGGCAGATAACCTAAATAGTCTGAGTGTAATCCTGGCAGATAACATAAATAATCAGATTGCTTAACCTCATATTAGAAGAGGCAAAGAGAACTAGCCAAACTACAAATCAAGTCAAATCAGAAGCCTTATCATGTTACAGAAAGCAAACAGGAAGTTATCCAATTAAGTATTTTATTTCCGTGATTTCAAGCATCTATTCCACCTTCAGTATTGTTAGAACTTGAAATTCCAATCTCAACTCCGAAAATATTAATTATCAAAATTAATTAGGCTTATAACTGACTATTTTTGGGCTTTGTATTAATTAAGTCCGTTATTGGTGAAATGTGGGCCACCAAAACTAAAAATGTAAGAAACCTGGGCTTCGGATGGCCCAATAGTGTAAAAGTCCTTAATTTGGTGGAGCAAAAAATCCTGCTGTCAGATCTGATCATGATCCGACGGACAAAACTTTCAAAACATCCATCAGCTTAGAGATATCGCAACCATCCATTTTTGAAACGTTACAAATCAACGGATTAAAACCCTTAAGCTGCCTCGACTTCTATACTCATTCCTGGACGCTGATCTCCTGCCTCCACGACCGCTCAGATTCTGTCTGCGATTTTGAAAGAAAAGGCTGATCTTGTTCATTCAAACAAAGCAAGATCGTGTGGCTCTCCGGAAAATACTCCTCCTCGAACAGTGCGAGCGATCCTTGCCATTGGATGACTGACAAGACCCATGTTCTCGAACAGATCAACTCATCTCAGCCATTCACTCTCGTCAAAATCCAACGGCGATCCGAAATTTGTGCACTCGAACGTGCAGACGAAATCAGCCATTGATTGTCTAAGTCATCTGACGGTCGGTAGTTAGTCAAATTTTGTCGGAAAACATCAACTAAAACCAGCTTTCGGATCTAACACTTATGAACGATCAAGATTAAAATCAGGAAAATATAAATACCCTCCTATCACCAGAAATACGGACGATTCATTCATTTATCTTCAAACTTCACTCTGATTCTCAAAATTCTCTCAAAACTTCAAAACTCTTTTCTCAAACTTATACTTTGCTTGAGTTTCATACTGCAGTTTGTCGATTTTTCTTGACAAACTACACAGAAACTTCTCCGTTCTGGATCACAATCTCTGCACCTCAATTGGTTTTCCAAAACTTTTTCAAAATCACAATTTTAATTTGTTACATATTCTCTGTTTTTCATTAGAAAGTCGAAACTACTCAAATTTGCATTCTTTTTCATACACTCTAAAAATAGGGACATAGTCTCGGATCTCTAGTTTATACTTGTAGATCCGCTACTATATCTCTCTAATATTCAGTCTATTATTTCTGACTCTAGTAGCTAGAGCAACTGTTTTGCTCAAATTTTAATATTGTACTGTAGAACTTATACTATTTGCCGAGGAAATTCAGTTACTTGAATAAAGACTATTAGGGCTGCCGATTCCGGAGATTATCTCTCCCGAACCACGGGCATTATATCTTGCCTCTTTACTTTCTGTTATTTATATTCTGCACCTTAATTTCTGTAATCATATTAAATAAGTATATAACCTACAAGATCCGGCATGCCAAATCCTAACAAGTATCATATATGCAAAACAATTGGTACATTCATAGCAATTTACTTATAAAACCATTACTCACCTTTATAACCAAATACTAGTAATCAAAATCGCACATTTCACCATCTCAAATGAAATCCTTCACGGAAAAGGAAATCTTTGTCTGCTCCTCTAAATTTAGAGGCGCTCCTCTGGATATTGGTACTATTGCTAATAGTTGAATAATGACACTTAAATATCTTTTTTTACAAGCGATATAACATTTTTCAACTTGCCAAAAGTTTAAAGGAAATATATGAAATTGATCTTTTCAGACTCCCTCCGTCTTAATTCCATTCAGATGATTCCTTTGTGATTTGTGAATGCTCCTCACATGCAGCAAAAAGTAGAACTCCTTGTCTCCAATCTGTAACAAACAGCTGCTGGAGCAATCCGACAGCGAAATAGACTGAGGTGAACAGAGAAGAGATTTAAGACGGGCTGCAACAACGTTGAAGATTCACAAATCACGGTTGTGAGAACGAACTTCGACTCCCCAAAGGTGAGTGATGTTGTAACAAGTCATCAATTTGAAATTGTACTACCCTTGCCTGACTGGAAATTTGTGAATGTATTGAAAGATTTTTATTGATCTTGAGAGTTGTTTTTCTACAAAGGTGTGATAATGAAGGAATATATCAAAGAAATCAAATTTGTGTTTTTAAGGATAAAACCAGGTAAATCTTGAGTAATCATCCACAAAAATAGCATAATAACGATAGCCAGTCTTAGACTGTACTGGAGATGGCCCCCAAAGATCACAATGAATCACATTAAGAGGCTGAGTGACCTTATTTTCATTAATAGCAAAAGGTAAATGGTGGCTTTTGGCCATTTGACAATGAGTGCAAATAGTAGAATTTTTCAGGGAAGAAATTGAAATATGGCTTTGGTTTCTTGATAAAGACAGCACAGTAGAGGAAGGATGGCCGAGCCTAACATGCCATAAATCAAATGAGCTGTGTAGGGTGTAGGCTCTTACGGTGGAAGCAAAGGCTGGGATACTGCGCTCGAGTACATAGAGCTTGCCATCACGTCGACCGGTGGCCACCACCTGTCCCGTATGACGATTCTGTAGCATTTGTCAATGAAGGTAATAGCATTAAAGAAATCGGATGTGAGTTTACTGATAGAGAGTAAATTTTTGATGAGATTAGGAACAACTAAAACATCTAATAAGGGAAAGGACAAAGCAGAGGAGACTGTACCAGTGTGAGTAATAGATAATGGTGCTCCGTTTAAAATAATAACACAAGCCTTACCAGTATATGGATTGGCTTGATCAAGGGAAGTTGCAGAGGATGTCATATGCTCAGGGCACCGGAGTTCATGTACCAATCAGAGGATGGAGTGGACAGGGAAGGACTTGATGGTCCAGCAGGGAAAGGTGCTAAACCTGTAATAGTCCCAATAGGTGGAGGGCTAGTGGAGGAAGATCTTGTAAACCACATAGGAGTCATAACACCAACATCAGCAGTAGGAGAATTTATTTGTCCACCCGAATTATTTTGTAATGGGCCAGAATAGGGCTGGCTTCCTGCTGGGCTGAAATTGGACTGTGGCCCGCCAAAATTAAACTGTGACACTCCTCCAGAATATTGGTGCAGCTAGGGGTGGGCATTCGGGATTCAGGATCGGGTATGCCCGAATCCCGATCTCGACCCAAAATGTTTTCAGGCCCGATTTCCCGAACCCGACCCGAGTCCCGCAGTACCGAAATTTTTTGGGACTGCGGGACTCGGTTCGAGTTCGGGTTGTCCCAAAATTGATGTTAGATCACCTGTTTCATTGCTGACATCATGGATGATAATGGGAATGTATATGTTGCAGATACTACAA
>JAOWBN010003997.1:0-11263 GCA_028565015.1 Pinguicula moranensis | reverse complement strand
TCCACTCTGTTGGCAGGATGGATCCGAGGCAATTCGTGTCACCTTTGGTATCTATGGGACTTCTGGGAGGAATTCCAACAAGCAAGAGCAGGACTTCGAGTTCAAGTGAGCCACCAATTCCGCGAGGCCAATGGTATAGCGGACTTTTTAGCAAAACAAGGGGCGGCTAGAATCTCTCAAAGATTCAATAGCATGGCTAGCCTTCCAAAAAATGTAATCGGAATACTTAGACTTGAAAAATGAGGGTTCCCTCATCTTAGGCTAAGATAGACTGCAAATCATAATGGGTGCGAAACCTGTTGTATGTTAAAGCTTCCCAGCCAAAATGGGTGACGGTTTTTATTTATGCACTGCTTTATTTAAAAAACCTCTATTTGTGGGATATCAAATTCAAGCATAAATTAGGATTAGACTAACCCGGCCTATTTTTATCGGCTTAGTGGATGGGCTCGTAGACGGGTTAACATAATAAATAAATAAATAAATAAATAAATGGAATTCAAAATTTCTAAGGAAATATTAGTGAATTCCAATTTTGTTCCGATTATGATCGGAATGGAACAAAAATCCACTCCCGTTCCACATCTGTATGGAATGATGTGGAACGAGATTCGAAATATCCATATTCCAAATTTTGTTTGACCACCCCTACATCCAAATCATCTTCCCAATCAGAATCCATAAAACTTTTTAATTGCCAGTCTCCCCATTGGTAACATATGAATAGATCGATAGTTCCACAAAGCTAAGGAAAGATCCTCTTGACTGTTTGGCAATGAGAATTCCCCGGGTTGCTTTGATAACAACTCACCAACGCAATCGCGAAGTAGATGTCTGGTCGTGTACATAACATGACATACATTAGGCTCCCTATGGCACTGACATATGGACAATGCTCATTTGCTTCTTTCTTTGTCTGTTATCGGGTATTGATCGAGGTTTAGCGCCAGACCCTTATCAACATGGATGTCAACGGGCTTGGACTAATGCATCATGAACCGTTATAAGATTTTATTTATGTATGCTTGTTTGAACAGACCCAACAACTTCTTAGGACAATTTCTGGTGATCGCCACACCTAGGACATACCTAGCCTCACCCATATCTTCATCTCGAAGATGGAAGATAGCCACTACTTAGTAGCGTTGATCATTTTCATGTTGTTTTCAGCCAATAGTATGTCATCGACATATAATGGGAGAAACATGATTCATTCCTTTGTCGTTAGGACATACACAAAATGGTCTCCATCTATTATGATAAAGCCAAATGAAGTAATGTCTTCGTGAAATCTGAAGTACCACAATCTGGAAGATAATTTAAGACCATATATAGATCTTTTAAAATGGCACACTTTGTCATCTTGACCTGCTGAGACAAACCCAATAGCTTGATCCATATAGATCTCTTCCTCAAGTGTTCCATTTAGGAAGACAATTTTTACATTTATTTGGAATAACTCAAGATCCAAATGGGCAACCAGGGCCAGAAGTAAGCGAATAGAGACAATTCTCACCACAAGAGAAAATGTCTCTTCATAGTACATACCCTCAATTTAGGTGAAACCTTTCTCCATGAGTCAGGCTTTGAACTTGTTGATTGATCCATTCGCATCGCGTTTAACCCTAAATACCCACTTACATTCAATCAATTTTCGGCGATGTGAGAGATTAACAAGTTCCCAAAGTTCATCTCATCCCTCATGACATTCAACTATTTTTCTCTATCGGGTGAGTTCATAGCCTCGTTATAAGAAGTGGATTCTTCTATTTACGAAAGAGTACAAAAGAATACATTTATCTCGATCTGAAAGTACCGTCGAGGAATTGTTCCATGTTCACTCCTTCGGAATTCAGGATCTTATACTTGTCTGGTTGAGGATCTACTTCCACTGTCCCTTTGGCTCGTGGGGCTGACGGTGTGAAAGTGTCGCTCCCACTAACCCTTTGGTTTGTGGGATTCATAGTCACATTGTCATGGTCTAGGGTTTGAGAACCAATCTCGCTCCTAGGTATTGGGAATTGATCATCTAGAAATTCAACATTTTGATTGTCTATTTAAGTCAGGCCCCCATTTGGGTATTCGTCGAACGTCACATATCCTTTGAAATGCTCAGGGTATCAAATAAACACCCTCTTGGTTGCTCTTGGACCAAATTTGTCATGTTGATGGGTTGGGTTGTGCACATAACCCAACCACCCAATGGTTGCATATGGTCCAAAATAGGTTTCCTTTCATTCCATAACTCATATGGGTGGTGGACATACTCTTACTTTGTACTTTATTGAGCATGTATGTTGCCGTGAGTAATGCAACTCCCAAAAAGTAAATGGGTAGGTTGGCTTGCGCCATCATTGACCAAGCCATATCAAGTAAGGTGTGATTTCTACGTTACACAACACCGTTTTGTTGTGAAGTATAAGAAATTGTAAGTTACCTTACTCTATGTCCTTTTTATCAGAATACCCTTTAAACATTTCAGAAATATATTCGTGAGCGCGGTTGGTACGAAAAATCTTAACTTTTCGTTCCAACTAGTTCTCTACTTCTGCTACATAGCGTTTGAACACATCAAGTGCTTCGTAATGATGAGATAACATATACACATGTCCAAGACGCAAGTAGTCATCTATAAAGGTGATGAAGTAAGAAGCCACATGACGTGCTTTCACGTTCATAAGTCTGCAAATATCATAATGGATTAAATATAAGGAATTTGAAGTTCTAGAAGCCTTACCGAAAGATTTTTTGCTAACCTTGCCAGCTAAGCAAGGCCCAGCACAAACAATTTAGCCTTAATGAGTTTATTTAATAGACCTTCTTTAGTAAATCTATTTAACTTATCTTTGTCAATATGACCAAGTCTATAATGCCATGTAACAGATTCAGAAACGTTATCTATATTGGAAACTAATGCAAGAGATGAACTATTAAAATCATAAATATCATCCAAGCCAATAACACAAACACATGTTTATGCGAGCTGTGATCAAACGCATCGTCTCCGTACATTCAATACTCTATGAAAAAAATTAAATGAAAAACCAAGTTACAATAAGTAAACTACTGAAATTAAGCAACATCTATCTCCTGGCACATAGATTGTGTCGTGCAACAACAGTATTTTTTTGCTATGGAGCTGAAGTTTGTAGGTATCATTGCCAATGATATCTTCTTCACTATTGTTCCCCATAATAATGCTTCGTGTTTCGATGCCACAATAATGAAACTCGACAAATTCAGCTAGATCGTTTACTACATACTGGTTCGCTCCTGAATTAACAATCCATTTAGAAAATGAATTAGCAACTAATTCATGGGAGCAAACAAATACTTTGGGGTTATTGGGAGAGTAAAGTAACTTCTTGGTCTAGAAACAATACCGGGAGAAGTGTCCGTTATTGCCACAATTGTAGCACTTCACACGTGCCATATTTTTCGGGCCGTGGTCTTCCTCTTGGGAGCGGGCTTCTGAGGTTTCTTAGCTAGACTGCCAGATTTTCTGTTCCTCTTAGGGTTTTTCCCTTGAACAATGTAAACTCTAGCAGAGGTTCTGGAAGCTCTCAAACGTTCGTCCTCGAGTTGTAGGTTATTAGCTATATAATAGAAGGTCTTGATGCTCACATCATGGGACATCAGAGTCTTAAATGGAGTCCATTGACTATCTTCTCTGTCATCGGGTAGTGAACAAATCACATTATTGATTTGCTCGTACTCAGAAATATCAATCCAACCAGCCTCAAGGTAATGAATGAATCACATTAAGAATTTGTTCTTACGTAAGTCAACCTTGGATATGCCTTCATCCTAGGTGGATGAGTCATATCATGGTGCAGCAAGAAGTAAAACTGCATCATTTTGTTGATTATTGGAAGCAGAATATGTCACATACGGCGTAGCCGTGCAAGAGATACTCTGGCTTAAGAGTATTCTATAGTGCCTCGATCTGACTCCAAGGCCTGACGATCTTGTATAAATGAACTGCGACAATACTGCAGCAATTTACTTTGCTAAGGATCCAAAGTTCCATAGAAAGTCAAAGTACATCCGGAGATGTTACAACTTTGTTCGTGATACTGTCAACAAAGTTGATATTACTATCGAATATATTTCTACCGATAAGATGATCGTTTATCCAATGACCAAACCCATTTCTAGATATGTGTTTAGATCTCATATCATGAGTCTAAGATTACGTAGGGTTTGATCATATCTTGTAATGATATGGACATATTTTTGTTATTTCTGATTATGAAATGAAATTGGTGTGTTATTTTCATCGAGCATTTTTTGTGTATGCAATCAATTGATTAAGTACAAGAAATGTTCTGAACAGTCGCTTCAATATGTCTAAAATGAGATTCTAAATTAATCAAATGTGAAATGTCTGGGTTTCACATTAAAGTCTTAAGGCCGAATGTAGAGGATGAAAACTCATTGTATTTATCTAAGGCTACAGTTCGCATGACATAAGTAAGTGGCATGTCCAAGTGAGTGAGAGTTATGCCATGACATACATATCTTACTATGTGTACCACCGAATAACCATTGTGAAAATGACAAAAGAATCCCCAAATTATCATTGTGTGATCATATTGGCATACGCTTCTCCAATTAGATGTTATTCTTTGACTTAGAGCTATGGCTTGAAGTTGAGGCTTGATAATGCTACTTTAGTATGCCATCCAAGGGTGGTTAGGATCTATATAATCCAGAGGACCATGCTAAGAAAATAGTCGAGTTGATACGGATGATCATTAGTGTTTAAGGAACAATCTGTCTAGTTTCACCATATTTATCATGGCGGTTACATTAAGTATGTAACCAAATATTGTATGACTTAAAGGGATACGCCGTTATTGGTGATGCGAAGAGGATTTGGGGCATCGTTACCTTAAAAGTATAATGTTAGTTAGATGGTGACTTAATATGACATCACTTGTTACTTTATGGTCACATGGCTAATTTCTCATATGAAACGTCGGGAGATTTAAAACTATATTTTGTAGTACAGCTTATGTAGTCGAGTGAGAGCTATTAAACAAAATAATTTTTGTCTAATTAAATTAATTAGAGTAATTATTTGCTAATTACCTAATATTAAGGCCTTGTTTAGCGCATGCATTCTTCTACTTCTTCTACCACTTCTTCTTATTTTTAAGAGGGGTGGTGTTTTGCGCAAGTACTTAAACGATAATTATTTTTAGAATAAAGGTGCCTCGGAGGGTCCGGAATTTTTCGGAACCGTCGTGCCAGAGCCCCCGCCGCCACCGGTCGCTGGAGCACCGGCGGCGGTCGCCGGAGGCCCCCCACCCCCTGCCGTGCCGGAGCTCCGCCAAAGTGCCGGAATTGAGGTACTTTTTTATAAGGAAAAAAAACATGTCAGGAGGTGCTTATTTTTTAGAAAGTTTACCTTCTTAAAATAATAAGTAGTAGAAGGTTGGCTGCGTAAAACACTCTTTTTTTTAAAATAAGCTGCTTATAATCCAATTATAACTTTAAGAAGGTTGCGCAAAACGGGCCCTAAGTATGTATGATTCATCCAAAGCCCCAAAACATCCTTCCACAATATTATAAAAATGTTAGTGAATAATAAATTGATCTTATGGCAACATTGAGGAAGTGAAACAAAATATACCTACAAACAACTCCATCTACAGGTTTTGGGTTGGCTAGAAATTTATTCTTAAGTTTAATTACAGTTGTTATTATCTCATGAAAAGCCGCAATTATTGTTTGCCAACTACTTTGAAAATCTTTTTATAATGTTTTATTCTCCTAGTGATGGGCTATTGTGCATAGGAAAATCGTGATATTCTCCATAATTGAAACATACTGATCATCCTTCATGTCACCCTTATATCTCAATACACAACTCGATAAGGGCCCTATTGTGCATCCTGAGATTGTGGAAATAATCTCTGTTTTTTCCTTGGGTTAGTCTTTCTCAAAAGGTTATTTGTTAAAAAATCTTATCTAGAATCAATACTTAAATAGGGTGTTGCGCTTATATTTTCATTTGACTTTCTCATACTCATCTTTCCATACCAATACAATGAAAATATACATAGTTGTCCTCAACAAATTGAGACAGACCATGATTGACTTAGGGTCCATGATTTACTGTGACGATTGCTTTAAAGGTATAGGACAACATACACTAAATTAACACACCAAGACAAACTACACATTAAATTAAAAGGACCAACCCAAAGTTGATAAACAGTGACATCATATAGATTACTCACTTTGTTTCCGTGTTCCCAATGGCTTGATGCTTTCGAATGTTCCATTAACAGACTATTTAACCATAAATGTTTCATTAAATATTAAACAGCAATCTTTCTTTGCACATTAGCAAAGAGCATTGTAAGTTCATCAAACTTGAAGAAAACAATGATGATTAAGGACAAGGAATCAGAGAGCATGATAAGTTCATGAACAAGTTGATAGTCATAAGAAAAATGATGTAGCTTCCCGATATGAATGTTTTGATATAATTAAATTAATGTTGATAGAAAACTTACATGCATATTAATGAACAAATTAACCCATTTACTCTAAAGCATAGCCAAAATGACATACAAATTAGAAAATGATAAACCAAACCTTAGATCTGAAACAATACCAATATTTACAAATTCAAAATGATGCAACCCACATACATGCACGCATCTTAATCTTATTTGTTTTTGGTAGGTAATCAGTAGATTGAACCCCACTTGGTATCCTTTGGGCCCTCCGACTAATCCAGATGTGTCGAAGCCAGATATGTCACCAGCCAGATTCGAACCCCAGACCTCACTAGGCAAGCCCAGTATGTCTGGAGCCGTGGCCGCTGGGACACGGGCGCTTCGACACGCATCTTAATCTTAAAAGTAACATATCCGAAAAAATAGAAGTAAAACAAACATAGAAATGGGAAATCGAAAGTAAGAAACAGCTATGAAACAATACCAATAATTTCAAATAAAAAAAATGACAAAGCCCATGTACATCAATGCATATTAATCTTAAGAGTAACACATATCGGGAAAAATAGAAGCGAAATGACCATAAAATTGGAAAACCAAAAATAAGAATCGCAGATTTGACAAATCTACAACCTAAAATCAATTATATATCACACCATACATAGGTTATGGCAAAAATCTTGAAGGAATTTTACCAATGTCGTAGTCAAACAAGAAAAACTCTAGTAGAATGTACTGTGTAGGCTGAGATGTGTAATGTATGGACCAATCTATATGCAAAACACGCAACGATGACCGTGTGGAGGAGTAAAACTGTAGGAAAGTAAGAATCTATGGCGGATTTCAAGTACTCATGGTAGAACTTGCGACCGAACTTTGGGAGACGAAATGATACAAAGATGAATTCTAGAGTGACGAGATTAGGGTTAGGTGTCGAGGGAGATTTGAGGGTGTATATCGGTGGTAAAATGTGTAAATATTAGTAAATGGGCGAGGACAATGGGTCATTTGGAAGTGAGATTGAAGCAACGAGAAAGTAATACACCCGGGATTTTTCGTATTAGAATTCTGAACACTTCCGGGTCGATGAATTGCTATCCCTTGACCCAAAAAATAAAATACTGGGTACCAAACAGGTTATGTGTGTGAATTATTCACGAAATAAAACAGTTATCAACCAAAAATCGGTCTACCAAACTGACCCGTGGTGTATAATGAGTGGATGGGGTAAAAAAGTAAGCCCAATTGATGTGATTTTCATAAGTGGAACATAAATATGGAGTTGTGAACTTATTCATGCAACAACAAAACACACAAGTGCACCAAAGATAATAACTGTCTGAAACAAAATAGATAAAATTTAGAATAAAATCGATAGAAATAATGAATATGGAAGAAATATGTTTTGCTATAGAAACCTAATTAAACATGCAACATCATCCTCTAATCAACTAATACACTATAAACGAATGTAAATCAGAGACTTAATCGAATCAGAGATAATACACTATAACCTAAGGATCTACTCTATGATCAACTCAAAAATCATAAAGTCAACATTTACATAAATCTTAAGATGCATACAACCTAGTTCTATTCCGAATAAGGATTGAAGAACAAAAATATTTCTCTCAAGTTCGTAACATAAAATTAACCATAAAAATTTGGATGTATGGTTCGACCATTATATACCTTTTTATAGATAAAGATATAACCTTTGACTAATAACTCTAATTCCTAGATTTGATAATATCCAAAACAAGCCAAACTCTATCTTATATAGTTTTGAGAATATCCAAAACAAACTAAACTCTATATTACCTGGATTTTCAAAAATAATAAGAATAAATAATAAATGTGACATCTTATTCAACCAATCTCTCCTTGGGGCCCATGACTCCTCTTGATTTTTGCACGTGTTATCTTCTTGGATGAGACTCCTTTGATTGGCGGAGTCCAACTAGTATTGGATTCGTTGGAATGGGAGAGTCGAACTTTAGTAGGATTTTTTGAGACAGCTTGGAACGGGGGAGTTCAACCCGGTTGGACTCCTCTGGAATGGGAGAGTCCTAACTTGGGTAGGATACTTTAGAACGACAAAGTCCAATTAGGTCAGGACTCATCGGGACACCAAATTCCAACTGGGTAGGATTCCTCGAGAATGAAGAGACATGACCCGTGCACTTGTATTGAATTTTGCCCAATCTCCCAGAAGGATGGTCTCCAACCTCTATGCCAGCTCATATACGCTGCACGGGGCACCCGTACCAAAGTCCGACGTGAAGGTGTGCATGTGCCTCTTATTGGTCCCCGCACCCGAATTGGCTCAGCCGGATGTAGTGGTCCAGCACCCGCCGACCCTCGCGCGAGCGAGTGCAACAGGCGGGGCCAACTGGAGTAAAGACTATTTTTTGACCATTCAATAATCAAAATGTGTCTCGAACCTCGAACATTCACATCACCAGCTAGCCTCGAACATTCACATGGCCCGGAGGGCCACTGGGTTGGGCCGGGCTATGCAGACTTTCAGGAAGAAATAAAGACTTTGATTAATAACATAGGAGGGAAATTGCTTCGAGATTATTTACAATGTTTCTATTGGACCTCTTATGTGGAGAGAAATCCAGTGAATTACTCCCCCACGTTCACCACTAGGAACTCCTAGAATATCTCATTCCACTTAACAAAGTAAAGAAATAACAAACTGACAAATATTAAAATGAACTAACAAATATCAAATGAGTTGACGCTGATTTGTCCAATACTTCCTTAAACACCAACTTCTATTCTTTTTGCCATGCTCGGTTGATTGCAGAGATTTTCAAGCTTGTTGCCACTCAAGCCTTTTGTAAGTACATCTACAACTTGATTTTTTTCCAACCTGCTCCAACTGAATTTCTTCTTGCAAGACCTTCTCTTTGATAAAAATGAAAATGTACTTCTACATGCTTGGTTCTTGCATGATAAACAGGATTCTCCACCAACAATATTACTGACAGATTGTCGCAATAAAGAAGGTACCATATTTTGATATCTGATGCAAATCCTTCAATAATTGCATAAGCCAATTGCTTTCTTGATTTGCCATAGAATAAATTCGGTACTCCGCTTCTGCAGTTGACAAAGACATTGTACACCAAGAAATTGCTCCAGACCCAAGCAAAAACACATATCCAATTGTTCAACGTTGGGTTATGATCACCCACATAATCAACATCACAATAGCCAATTAACTTACAATGTCCACCTTTCTTATACATAATGCCATGACCAAGCATACTCTTTGCATACCTCAAAATTCTTCGAGTTGCTTCGAAGTGTGGTTTCGTTGAATTTTGCATATAGCGACTCATTACACTAGCTGCAAAAGAAACGACCAACCTTGTTAATGTTAAGTAGATAAGACTACCTACTAGCTGCGATAATTCATATCATCTTCCAATTTTTTTCCTTCATGAGTACACATTTTGACGTTTGGCTCCATAGGTGTAGAGATTGGCTTGCATTTATACATTCCAAATTTTTTCAACAAATCCCTGAAATTTTTTTGTTGCTGGAGATGGATTCCTTCTTCAGTATGATCAATCTCTAGACCAAGAAAATGCTTGAGTTGTCCAAGCTCTTTCGTATGAAAACGAAATGTCAAGTTTCTTTTGTGTGAAGAATTTATTCTTCATTATCTCATGTCACAATTAAATCATCCACATTTACTAGAATAGCTAGCTTCACTCCATTGGATTTAACAAACAAACTGGAATTTGCAGATGTTACTAAATAACCACTATGAAAAAATTCAGTAATCTTACTGAATAACCACTATGAAAAAATTCAGCAACCTTACCATATCAAGCTCTTAGTGCTTGTTTTAAGCCATACAATACCTTTCAGAGCTTACACACACACTCTGGATAATCTAGACTCTAAAAACTAGTCGATTGATTCGTGTAGATTTTCCAATCTAACTCTCCATGAAAAAATGCATTCTTCACATCCATTTGCCACAAATACCAACTTTTACTAGCTACAATTGCCAATAGAACTCTTATAGTTGTGTTGGAATGATAAATGAAGATAGTTACTTGTCAGCTACTTGTCTCATGCAAAGTTCATACGCACGCCTCATTTAATGTTTTGTCATGCGTTGAGAGTTCGTATTATAAATACGAATGAGTTGTAATGAAACGGATATACAAGACTAAGTGGAAGTGTTTTTCTCTCGTTTTTCCCATCTTCTATTTTACAATTTAGTATCGGAGCGAATTTTTTTGTCTCCTCCACTTCCGCCTTGATTCTGGCGCCGTTACTGCTCCTCTGACGCTAGAACCGGTCCCTAAACGTAGCTCATCTCCTCCTCTATCAAATCTGCTCAACACTCGACATTTTTCCGGCCGGAAAACATGACCTGTGACAATTTTTTGCCATTTTTTGGTGCATCTAGCGTCAGAATCGCCAGAAACCACCGCCGTTGCGATTGTCATGAGGAGAGTTTTTTGCACGTAGGTTGCACATCGCCAGCATCGCCACGTGCCGCCGCTGTCGCCGGAGCTCAGAGTCAGAATCTTTGCATCGGTTTGCTCATCACAACTGTCTAATTAATTTTGGTTGATTTCGTGCCGTTTAATGTATATTGGTATTTTATTGGATATGGTGAATTATTTGAGTAGATTTATCATATTTGACTAAACTTTGGAATCCAATTAAACATTATTGATATTGTTTTTGGATTGCGTATCGATGGTGGAGTGTTGAGACGTGTGGATTGTCATGTGATTGTGTTATGTGGGTTGTGT
>JAOWBN010003986.1:0-11263 GCA_028565015.1 Pinguicula moranensis | reverse complement strand
CACGTACTAAGCACGCTTTTCATATTATTCATTCGGATGTCTGGGGCCCTGCACCTTATTCTACTTATAGCTCATGTAGGTACTTTGTTCTATTTATTGATGATTTTTCTCGGATGACCTGGATTTATTTTTTGAAATCAAAGTCCGACGTTCCTCTCGTCTTTTCCACTTTTTATACAACGATCTCAACTCAATTTCAAAAACAAATCAAAATACTTAGGTCAGATAATGGGGGTGAGTTTGTCAATGAAACTATGCAGACTTACTTCCGTGATCATAGACTGATCCACCAAACAACATGTCCTAATAGCCCACAACAAAATGGGATTGCTGAAAGAAAAAATCGTATTCTGCTCGAGATCACTCGTGCTCTGTTAATTGACTCAGGCGCTCCCCACTTCTTGTGGCCTGAGGCTGCTGCTTCTGCAACCTATCTCTTGAATCGTTTACCCTCTCGGGCTCTTAACGTGTGTACTCCTCTTTCCATCCTGCAATCTCAAATCACCACCTATACACCTGTAATCTTACCAACGCGTGTTTTTGGGTGTTCTATTTTTGTCCATATTCCCCGCCATGATCGTACTAAACTTGATCCGTTTGCCTTAAAGTGTGTGTTTGTCAGGTACGGGGTTCATCAAAAAGGGTATCGGTGCTATCATCCTCCAACTCGTCGTATGTATACTACTCTGGACTGTAACTTTCTTGAACCTGAATTCTACTATTCTTCCCAACCTCGTGGTCAGGGGGAGAGTGTTAGTGATCCCCTCAATTGGTTGCTACGACCGGAGATGACATCCTCTGACCCACAAGAGCTTACTGCAGGGACCACCGAACTACCTCCCATGGAAACACAAGTCGTACCTGACGAGCCCTCCCCGTTCGGATCTCCTGAGGTACATCCTTCTGATACTAATAATGAAGTAATCCCTGTTGATTCTATGATTGAACAGCATACGGGGGAGCCAGAGACATGTGCTCTTCCTCCAAGGAAAAATAGGGGTATTCCAGCAAAAAGATATGAACCTGATCATGTGCCAAAATCATCAAAATACCCTATGGCTAATCTAGCCAGGGGGAGACTATTTGGTCAGGCATCAAGTTTTTAGGCATCTGTATATATTGTGGAGGTTCCACGAAACTTAACAGAGGCCCAAGAACAACCAGAATGGAAACGGGCTATGGAAGAAAAAATTAGAGCCTTGCAAAAGAATGAAACATGGGAGAAGTGTATACCTCCATCTGGATACAAACTTGTAGGTTGCAGGTGGGTATATGCTGTAAAACATAGATCTGATGGAACAGTTGAACAATATAAAGCCAGACTTATGGCTAAAGGGTTCACACAGACATATGATCTTGATTATTCTGAGACTTTTTCACCAGTCGCAAAAATAGATACTATCAGAGTACTTTTCTCCATTGCAGCAAACCTACAATGGCCTCTGCATCAATTTGATGCAAAAAATGCTTTCTTACATGGAGATCTCAAAGAAAAAATCTACATGGAACCTCATTCAGGTTATTCCTCAGAATTTAAACAGGGACAAGCTTGTCGCTTAAAGAAAGCTTTATATGGTCTTAAGCAGTCACCTCTAGCTTGGTTTGGCAAATTTTCAGCGGTTATGAAAAATTATGGAAATGTGCAAAGTAATGCAGATCATACTTTGTTCATAAAAAGGCGCGGAAAATTAATCACATGCCTCATCATTTATGTTGATGACATGATTATTATATGGAGTGACACTAATGAGATCCAACAACTTTGAGAGAACCTGTTTAGAGAATTTGAAATGAAAGATCTTGGACATTTAAAATATTTGCTTGGAATTGAAGTGCTCCGATCAGCTCAAGGAATATTTATTTCTCCAAAAAAATATGTACTCCATTTGTTGGCGAAAACTAGAATGTTGGATTGTATGCCAACTAAGACTCCAATGGTAATGAACCATAAACTTCAGCTTGATGAAGCAACAAGTTATGCAAATCGCGAACAATACAAGAGATTGGTTGGGAAATTGATATACCTTTCGCACACTAGGCCAGATATTGCTTATGCCGTAGGAGTAATCAGCCAATTTATGCACCAACCACAAATAAACCATATGGAAGCTGCACAAAGAATAGTTCGTTATCTAAAAGGTACAACAGGACATGGCATTATATTCATGAAGTATGGACATCTAAATATTGAGGGATATACTGATGCTGATTGGGCCAAAAATCAAGTAGATCATAGGTCTACCGCTGGATACTTTATGATGATTGGTGGTAATCTTGTGACTTGGCGGAGCAAGAAACAAAAAATTGTGGCACTATCAAGTGCAGAAGCAGAATTCAGGGGCATAGCTAGAGGATTAACTGAAGTACTGTGGCTAAGAAAACTTGTTATTGAACTAGGATTTCCAGTCCAAGATCCAACACCCCTGTGGTTTGACAGTAAGGCAACTATAAGCATTTCTGGTAATCCAGTTCAACATGATCGAACAAACCATATTGAAGTAGATAGATATTTCATCAAAGAAAAGCTAGAAGATAATATTTTGAGTGTTCCGTTTGTGCGTTCTGAAGATCAACTGGCAGACATATTGACTAAAGCAATCTCAAGAAAGATATTTGATAATACATTGTCCAAGTTAGGTATCAGAGACCCGACAATCAAACTTAAGGGGGAGTGTTGACTATAATAATTAAACATGTGTTGGTTGGAATTGTTGACTATAACAATTAAACATGTGTTAGTTGCATTAGCCGTATTAGCCGCATTAGTTGAATTTGTAACAGTATGGAACATTAATTATGTTCCCTACTCAGTACTATATGAACCCTTTTGAGTAATGAGAAAAATATGTTCTGATCAAATCTTCCTTTGCTTTTATTATTCTCTCTCAACAGCATTTTCCCGTTGATGTGTTTGTTTTTCTTTCTTCAGAATCAAGAGAGATTCAAGAACAACTGCACAACACACACTGAAACTCATTCAAAGAGCATATGCTTCAATTCTGCACAATTTTCCAGCGACAGTGAACGGATATTGAAGAAGGGACAGAATTTTGATCTTCTTCTTTTCATCTCTTTGTTGATTGATGGAGTGTGTCTACTGGCGCATGTTGTTGATTGTTCTTCGTGATAGGATGAATCCATAAAAGCGTATGTTTTCAATCGGTCGAAGAAAATTAATCCCAAACTTTCTATTTCCAACAATGGAGAATGAAAGCCAATCTGGAAACAATGGTGTTTGCTGTCTTGACTTGTTTGGAGGATACAAATTATTGAGCTAATGATGAGGGACTTGATGACATCCGATTTGGAAGACCAAGTGCAAGCACCAGTTTCTGAACAGGATGCATCTCGACCAGATTTTTCTGACCCAAAAGAGATTGAAGCCACAAATAGCTTGTTTTTCCCATATTTGATTTTTGAAATCATTCTTCTTTTACTTCTCTTTCTCCTTTTAATTTATAATTTTTTAGTATTTGGTAAAATTATGCAGAAATTTAAAAAGTTATAAAAAAAAGTGTTTGCAATCAATTTTTTTTAAATGATTAAATAGTGTTTGTGGTTAAATTTGGTATGATAACTTTGATTTATTTACAAAATTGCCATTAGAAGTAGAAGTGAAAAAAAAAGTAACCTCCTACCTACTTCTTAAAAAAGGAGAATCTAATTTAAAAAAAAGGAGAAGTAGAAGGAAAAATGAAGTTTTAAAACACTGATTTTGAAATAATCTTAAAAAAAAGGAGAATGATCAAATTAATCTAAAAAATAAGTGGTACAAAATGGGCCCTAGGAGAACTGACGGTTAGAAGTTGGTTTTGGTTCTGTTGGCAGGATTTTGGAATGAATTGATAATAGAACCGGCCACTACTGGTTAACCAACTGCCAGTTCTGTTGGCAGGATTTGAGTGACATTTTTATTTTTAATTTTTTATTGATAAGCTTTAATTTAATTTTTAATTTTTAATTTTTAATTTTTTATAATATCTTGCCAGTGATTAACCATCACTTTTAGATCTGTTCGTTAAACCATCGATTACGGTTTGGGAAGACACTGAATCGTAATCGAACAAAGTCATATAAGTTTTTAAGTTTTATAATTTATAAAAAACTATAAGTTGTTTAAGTTTATAAGTTATTAAACTTGTATAGTTATAAAATTTAAATTATATAAATACAACGTTTATATAAATTTACATAATACAAGTTTATATAACTTATAAGTTATATAATAATTTATAAATTTTACAAGTTTATAAGTTTATAAATTATATAAGTTTATAAATTATACAAGTTAATGAGTCATACATAATAGAAGTTATATAATTTAAGTTATACATAATCCAGTTAAGTAATTTTATAAGTTATATAAGTTTTTAAGTTTATAACTTTTCAAACTTTAAAAAATTCTAAAACCCTAAACTCTTAAACCTAAAAATTACAAACAATCCTAAATTTTAAACCCAAAAACCTAAAAAACCTAAAAACTCTAAAAATTCTATAATCCTATACCTAAAAAATCCTAAAAAATGTTAACACACGACTCCTGTGGGACATCCGCCGAATTATATAAAAAATAAAAAAAATAAAAAAATGAGATTTTCCAGCGTATCCGTCGAAAATCTCATTTGGGGGTAGATTCTAAGAAATATATATTTTTATTTTAATAAATTTATTATATATAAGTTTATTTTTTTACGAAACTTAAAGTATATATAGATATATTTATAGATTTATATTATAAATATAAGAAAATAATTTTTTCTTACAAAAAAATAAATAAGCAAATTTTTTTTTAAAAAATTCATAAAAAAACTCGTTACACCGGGTTTCAACCGTGTTTGGACCGTTATGCAACCGCTAAAACTGGCCTAAACAAAAATCGTTAACCGATCCAAAGGTTTTCGTCAAGCGAACGGCCAACTGGAGGAAACTAGACCGGATATTAAAGATTAGGTTAAGGTTTGCGTTTTTAAAAACTGGCAACCGGTAAAAAATCAACTGTTTAGTAACCGACAACTGAACCGCCCATGTCTATTTGAGACTATGTTAAATGCCTCCTTTCATTGCATCGTCACCTTTTATCTTACGCTTTTAACTTATTCATTTTCTCTTGTTGGAGCTGAAACACTTATTCGTTATTTAGTGGTATCATTTTTTTATGTTTAAACCTTTGATTGTATAGGTAAATAGTGACCATGAAGAATATTGACTCGTATTTTAGAAAGGGAGCATCTTAAGTTGTTATTCACAAAGTCACGAAGTTCTTATGAGTGAGTAATGATACTTATGATATTCTTGAAACTGTAAGTCATCCAGTTTGTGAAGTTACAAATCTAGATTATCCTCTGAAAAAAATTCCAAGGATCAAAAAAGATTTAGATAATATTGATATTGATTTTGAGAGAGATCCTATTTTAGTAAGATGATATGCGAGTATCCAGTGGATGAGAGAGATGGAATTCGGATCAAATATCTAAGGAATAATCTTTATCAGCATAGACCCTTAACACATGCTGAGAATTGTTGTCGAAAGTTTGTCACCACTTGGTATAAAGAATTTGAGGATTGGTTGCAGTACTTAAACACAAGTTGTACATTCTTTTGTCTACAATATTTTCTCTTTGCTAAGCCATATGTGTTTATCGATGGGGGGTTCAAACTTAAAAAAAGTGAACAATGGAAAAAATTGTTCTCATAAATTAGTTGTAGCTGTTGGGTTTGATTTGTTGAATAAGAACCAAGATATTCAAAATGTGATTGATAGAAAAATTGTGGTATCCAAAGCTTAGGCTAGACTATGGTTTGGGACTTCAATTGATATTGTCACATTATGTCGATTGCAATGTTTGGCATTTAGGGGTCATGATGAAATGGCTGATTCAATGAACCATGAAAATTTTCTGGCAGTTTTAAAGCACACTGTTGCTTACAATGATGAAGTGACCAAGGTTTTAAAAATGCTCATAAACATGCAATTTATAGTTTTCCTCAAATTCAGAATGAGATATTGTCAGCCTATGCTAACAAGATTCGAAGATTCATTCGAGAAGAATTTGGTGATGCAAAGTTTTGTATTATTGTAGATGAATCTCAAGATGAATTAACGGATAGCAGATGGCTATCATTCAAAGATTTGTTGATAAATTGGGACTTATTTGAGAAAGATTCTTTGATTTAGTTCCTATAGTTGATACAAAATCATCTACTTTGCATAAGATATGTGATTTTCTTTCTAGGCATGGCCCTTTGGGATTTCAGTCCGGGAATGATCCATTCCCATTCCCGAACCAAAATATTTTGGGAGTAGAATGCCAAACCCCATTCCCGTCTGATATTCCCGAAGTACCGTAAATTCGGGACTTCGGGATGGGAATAGAAATTTCCCAAAGTCTCATTTTTAAAATTCGGGACAGATGAATGGGAACGGGACAAAACAAGAACATGACAAAATGGGAATTGGAACGTAAATCTGTTGCAATGTGCAATAAAAATACAAAATTACAAATACCAATGTGTTGAAAGAATAATTAAGTTAAGAAATAAACATATCATTCAATCTCGCTTTCAGTTTTATCTATAAAATTTAAAAACACATGTACCTGTACGAAACAATACCAAGACACAAACACAACTACACAAGCAATAAACTTCAGCGTGTTTGCTCAACATGTATCTATTGTCTTACCTCTATGAAACCACCATAAAAATTTCAGTCCTTGCATCCCTATTTCAGTAGAAAACAGGGATGCACCAAGATTAAAATGATCATCATCATGAGCAAATAAAATAATAATGCAAGATAATAATGAGCATTGATCAAATAGAATAAAGTGCAGTTTGCAAGGCAAGAGAATCCCAACCATAAAATGAAAGTAATAAAGCTGTAAGTTAATAATGAGCATAGCATAGTCATTAAGTCACCATAGTCATTAAAGCAAAACAATCCAATAGGTGTTCAATTCAATTGCAGGAAGCATGATCATCATCTTGAATATGCAGGTTGTCGAGGTAGATCACCTCAAGCATGTTGTCTGGATTCGATGCAAACTCTGCATAAAATAAAAATCAATCATCAATAAGTAACATTTAATTAAGTAAGATTTGAAAACAGATGTAAATAAATATAAAATATGACTAATATGAAATTTTAAATATTAAATATCACCTATGTCAAACTCATACGCATCTGGTTCTTCTATGCCATCATCAACACTATGAACCTCAGAATATATCTCACTCGAAGCCCTCAACTGATTTTGAGTAAGTGTGAGACCCTCTGCCGTTCCTGTGCCCAGTTTGGTCCTATAAGAATTCACGACACTGCCTCCTGTGCTGAACAAAACTTCTGAGGGCACTGTCAATATAGGTATTGTAAGCACATCACGTGCCATTCTAACTAGTACAAGATACCTATCATCATGTTTCTTCCACTATTCTAAAATATTGCCTTTAAAGCTTTTCGGTTTAATAAACAAGTACAACTCCAACTCCAACTCTTTCCGTATGTTGTGTTGCTGACTTTCCATTTGTTGTACCCATCCCTGTGCAAATGAATCGTCTACAAAATTACTGTCAGATGGTGCCCATTCTTCATGATCATGAAAATGTAAACTAATATAATAAGATTAATGCATAATGCAACATATGTCCAGTTGAAAACATAGTATCAGACTATGACTATCAGTCAATTAGTCAATTAGAGCATGTCACCTGAGTAGTAATATTAGAGTTGTTTTTCAAAAATATAGAGACTCATACTCAGAGTATAGATCTTCTGTTGTTTTCTTAGCTAGCTCAACCAATTTGACATTTACGTCGACCCTGATAATCCTTGGCAACCAATATTCGAACCATTTGAGTTTACACCTCGGGTCAAAATGGTTGCAACAAATAAAAATTTGTTCATATTCGATACAAGTAACAATGAGGAAATAACATGTGTAACCATTAATCAATATTGTATACAATTAATAAAGTAAGCTAAGACATTAAAATTATTACCTATTCATACGAAACGTCGGCTCATCCTAATCAGAAAGCTATTCCCAATATTTGAAATATTTTTTGTGCATCCTCGTCACCAACATTTTGAAGAACGTGTATCTGCTCTCCATAAATGTATTAAGCTGCCTTTTCAAATTGTATAACTCCCCATAAAAGTGATTTGCAGTGCAAGAATTTGATGTAGATAACGTCAGTGTGGCTTGATAAAATTCCTAGCCCCAAGCCTTTGGTTGACCAGGCCCAAGCCTCTGTCCATCCTTTCCTCGCTCATTAAAAATTCCCAGTAAGCCATCATCGTACACGAGCATCCTCTGAAAGGCAGCCTGATGTTGGTGTACGAAGTGAAGCATGAGGTAGGTGGAATTCCACCGAGTGCATAGGTCCATCCGCAGTGAACCATTATGATGTGAATCTTTGCTCACAGAACGAAAGGGTGAAATCGGGAACTTATTCTTGTACAAGAAAAAAACGAATAACACGACTATCAAACTGAACAAACTGAAATGAGATAAAAATTCAGAATATATAATGGAAAGAAACGGAGAGAGAAGAAACGTATTAAGCAGTAGAAACCCAATTAAACATGGAACATCAATCCTTAGCCAAATACTACGCTTGTAATTTTCATTCATCAACCGCCTGTTCTCAAAAATGAGAAAGTTGCCGTTAAATAGTCTTACGAAAGGGTAAATAGGTCTCTTAGAAAAACCCTAATTAAAAACCCAAAATAATGAAAAAAACTAGCCCAACATTAATTAAAGCAAAAGGGCCCAAATTTAATCCTACTTTATTTAATAGCATTTAATGAAGTTAAATCTCAGCTACTGGAAGCATTCTCAGCCTCTACCAACTCGAGCATGCTGATCCATGGTTTGCCAACATTTAGTTTGGCTTCCCCTTGCTTTCTCATGCCTTCCAGCAATATGTTCAATGCTTCTTTCATCTTCTTTGTCCTTGTACGGGTCATTGGGTCACCCATATTTTTTAAAGGACCAGTAAGGCGTGTTTGGGCTTGTACATTCTCATCACATTACCTGAGATCTCTTCAACATACTTTCTAAAAAAAAATTTCCCGTTGAGGGTAAGATTTCACGTATTTAACCATCGCTCTCATCTTAGTTACTAAAGTATCTACTTCAACCTATCTTGAACAATTAAGTTCAATATGTGTGTGGAGCACCTCATGTGCAAATTAGTATAGCCCAACAAAACTCTACCTTCAATAGGACCAAACTCGTGAAGATGTCTGCTTCTCAGTTCGTCCAACAACTCATTATTCACAACAATGTCTTTGTCCAAATCATCATCATCAAAATCAACATCCATATCAACTTGCATGTTATTCTTCAATGTCTCCAAACATTTGTTGTTTGTTTTTGCATTGTCGACGGTAATCGTCAAAACCTACATAAGAAGCCAAACATGTATCACTAATGTAATTCACCATCTAACTATCTAAGAAAGAAACATATAAAATTATAAAACCCAAAAAACAAACATAAGAAAGGCAAGTTAAGTTAGTAAACCATATTCAACTTCCAATCCTTCAACACTTGTTCCATCCCCATTGAAAGTGCTACACCATTGTGGCTGGCAATCTTTCGAAATCCAATAACTCATAGTACCCAGCTAATGTCTATGAAATGTGTTGTAACGCACACATATGAAATATTTTGCAGAAAGGTCCACGTGTTCGTGGTCAAACAGATCATTGGATTTCAATCCATAAGACTTTTTTTCAAATTATTCCTCTTAGATACATATATGCCCATGCAATCTCGCTGTACTAATTTTTTTCCGATAATTCTAAACCTTGGCTCTAACCCTTTGATAAGCTTGATAAAACAAGGCTTCTCCACAATCAGAAATGGTTGCTCTTCCTGAATAATAAATTTTGCAAGAAACCTACGGATTCATTTTTCTGAAAAATTATCTAACATTAGTTTCTTCCCCGAGGAAGAAACATCAAACATCATTTTTTTAAGCCGGTCCAAGACAGTAGGTCCACGTGAAATCTTAGTACAATGCTTCCGTATATGTTTGAGCATACCACAAGTTGCTAAGATTTTACTACAACAATCAACTATTACTTTGCAATGCTTGCACTGCACCTCTCCCGTTCTCTCATCATTTGGCCCTATAATTGGATCAAAATATTGCAAGGAATTTGGCCGTAGCGCCATATTCTTTCTTTTTATTGGGGATGTTGAAGACGAAGGTGTTTCTTGAGGCTGTTGAGCATTTGTTTCATCATAGTCCTCATCTTCCCTCTCAACGTCCGAAAGAGGTATTGACATCTACGATAATAAAAAAAATTACAAGATCAAATATTTAGAAGTACTCCCAACAGGAATTAAATGTTTTCAGAAATTAATGTCTAAAGAATGAAATCTTTAATGTTTAAAGAATGAAATGTGACTTCAGTTAGTAAAGGAAACAATAATATGACATGGGATTAGGTGTAGAACATTTTACTAGAAAAAAAAAAAGATGAATCCACAATTTTAACAAATAACTATGCATGCAAGTGTCATGATTTTGACAAAGTGATGCAATTGTTTGTTTTAGCGTCCAATGATATGAGGCATTTAAAAGCAAGTGAATTTTTCACTGAGATGATTTATTTTCAGCATGAAGTCGGTTATTGAGCGGTACAATGATACTAAACAGCAAAACCAACAACTTTTTATTAATCCAGGATCCATGATACAGGTACAGTATTGGTGTTCAACTATAAGCTCAACCGAATCTTCATCTTATGCTATACTTTTTTGTTCTCTCATTGGTTCATTTGTTTGGAGAATACATACTGGGTTCTCAGTGTCTGTCACCCTACATTCTAATTTTGGCAAAGGAAAGTTGTAACTCTAAGACAAAAATTAGAGGAACTGCAAGAACATCATAGGTAAAGTTGTACTCTAAGTTTTGCTTAGTTATTGTTTTAGAGTGCGTTTGGTATCAGGATATGCGTTATCCCGTGTTGCGGATAACGCGGTGTTAATTGAGTGATAGGGATTGTGTCCTGCATTTGGTATAGTAACCGAAAGTCTACTTACTAAATCCCATCCTACATTTGGTAAGTTGTCTTTTTCCTCCGGTTTAAGTCTTTATTAGGGTTATTTTGCTACAATGTCCAAAATGCCCCTGCATACCTAGGTATAAAAGCTTCGTACTCCTCTTCATTTCACATCGCTGAGAAGAGAAGCCGGATTGCTGCGCGATTCTTGCTGGAGAAGAGGGTCGACGAGCCATTCCCTTCCGC
>JAOWBN010003975.1:0-11265 GCA_028565015.1 Pinguicula moranensis | reverse complement strand
TTGGAGGAAGATTACCTCCCAACATCTTCAAAAGGCGTTGGCACCAAGATATGATGGTCCTTTTGAAGTTCTTCATCATGTAGGCAAGGTGGCCTATAGATTGAAGTTACCCGATCGTGTCCGGCGCTATCCAACGTTTCATGTGTCCTACTTGAAACGATTCCATGCGGATGTGACCGATGTAAGCCGATGGCAAGAGAAGAGAGCACCACCCACGACCACTTCTCATTATGGGAAGCGAGTGCAACAAATCCTAGACCGGAAAAAAGGAATGAATCTGTACTTTATATTTGGATGTTGGGTTCCTCTATAAATAATATTATATTTTCATAGTTGTAGCTAGATTTGGTCAAATGAAAAGTATGTTTAGTGGTTAATGAGGCACGTTACTCTTATTTTCTTGCATCACAGTGGCGGAATTATTGGGTTCCCAAGACAAGAAGGGTAACTATTGGCAAGTCAGTACGGATATGGCAAGTTAATTGTGGATTGTTACTCGTAAGTACTCGTCAAATTGGAATCCAGAACATCCCCTTAATTATGTCCTTGAGGACATATGCCAATTTTAGAGCAAAGATTGGGAGTGTAAATTTCAACACATCAAGGTGTTTACATTTGAGAAAATCCACCCTCACTCTATTAGAAGATTACGTGTAATCTTTTCATTCTCATTGACCCAAAAAAAGTAAACGAGTGTAAAGTCATCTGATCCAAACCGTCGCACTTTTACTAATTCTCCACAATCTGAATCGTTGGATAGAGATCAAATTTTACAGTGGAGAGCTGATCTCGAATGTTGCCCCATATGGAGGCGCAGATGAGAGAGTGAGTATAACACCCCGTTTTAACAGGAGCATTGGTAGTGCAGCCAAACTTTATAGATTTAAATGCACTAACCTAGACGAGCTCAACAAATAAGCTCAAAAAGTTTCAACAACTATTGATAATAGAATATTTGTTCAAATACAACAACTTCAGGAAAATATACTACACAAATATTCGAATGTAATTCTACATAAATCCAATATCAAGTTTTTTTGCTAATTACCACTTCTTCGCATATTCCTTGTTTGCCTCGTATGCAAAATATTTAGAATTAGTGGTTGTGAGCGAAAAATGCTCAGTAAGTAACCTGACCCGAGATGCAAACATATTATGAAATACTTTTTCATGCAACTAAAAATAATAACATAAACACTGAGAACTTCTTGAATGAAATTTGTAATGCTCTCCGTACAGCTGAAAAGCTAGTCATTCCCTCTTCGCCGGAAAACCTCGTTGGAATTATCTTTTTTATACCGTTCGGGTGCGTTCGCCGGTAGGGTAATCTCCGTTGGAGGTCTGCTCTTGGTTGGAGGACGGTGTTTTTAGATAGCAATCGAAGAAATGGAACAAGTTGGTGAATTAATTTCTGCGGAAATGCCAGAGAAGGAAGGAGAAGGGGAGTGGATCTCAGTAAAAAGTAAATCGAGAAAGGGACAAGGTTAGAATCCAAACCCACATAAGCGCTCTCTGCCAGAATTTATCAGAAGGATCCAAGCGAGCTCTATCTCTTACTACTTCACAAAATTTCCCCCTTCTTGGTAGAAGGAAGAAATGTTTTTTTTTTTTGGTAATTTTAGAAGGAAGAAATGTGGGAGATATTCTCTGCGTATGTACATGTAACTGATGTTCATGTACCAAAGAAGATGTTGTCTCCGAATTCGCCATTCAGTTTTGTACGGTTTGCAAAAAATTCAGTCAGTGAAACGATCCTGGAGAGATTGAATAGAGTATGGATCGGTTCTTACCAGTTAAAGGTTAAGGAATTGAGAGACCAATTGGTATTGGCAGAGCAGCCTTCATTGGGATCGATTAAGAAAGTATCTCCGACTCTGGAAGACTGGAATCCTTACAAGGAACTGAGCCAATAGTTTTCAACCCTAATCCGAAGATCGCCATTAATCTGGCAAAATGTTTGATAGGAGTACCTTCGCCGGTATTAGATCTGAAGAGCTTAAGAGTAATTTTACAAGAAGCTGGATACACGGAGGGTTCTGCAGTGAGATTAGAAGGAGGGGAATTATTAATCAAGCTACAAAACGAGGATGATGCTATGCGACTGTTATTTGATATCAGCACAAGAGACAGGTTATGTATTCACTCTTTGAGACCGTGGCGGATGATCAATGGAGAACCTGCTCGTGCGACTTGGATTCAGATGAAGGGTACCCCTCTACGCTGCTGGTGTGAGGAGTTCTTTAAGGAAATAGCAGAGAGGATTGGCTCTTTGATAGTTATTGATGATAAAACTCTCTCTCAATCAGAGTTGCAATTTGGGCGACTTCAAGTTTTGACCAACTCCACCCAGCCCTTGAACAAAGCTATTGAAATAATTGCTGGGGAATCCTGATTCAATATCCAGATAATTGAAGAAATACAGGAAAGGTCTCAGTCAAGAAATTCTTGGGCAAACGGGAAGGCAGCAGTCGGTACTAAATCATTCCTGAAGTCAAGAGATGAGGGTTGGCCGACTCTACAGGTGAACGTTCAGAAAAATATGAAGGAGGTGATAATTTCGGGGGAAGGAAGTCCGGTGAATGGGAAAGAAGTGGGGATGTTGTCAGATTTGGAAATTTCCAGTAAGGCAGGAAAAAAATTAAGTTACAGAAAATCTATCAAATCAGCTGAAAACTCGTACAGGTGCGTGGCTCGATAGAAATAGTCCTACTTTGTGTAAAGAAAATGAAATTTTGAACAGGTCCGAATATATGCTTAATGTGAGTACGGACTTGGGAACCTTGAAACCTGTTATGGAGGAATGTCAAGTGAATAGTTTGGAGAAAGATATTTTGACAGAGAATAGGGATCTGGGGAAAAAATTGAGTCAGGTCCCTACAGGATGTTTCGCGAAGCTATTGGTCCAGCAATTGGATAAGGCTGGAGTGCGGCACATCCCCGAAGTACTCCATGCCTACCCAATCAGTGAGGAGGATTGATTTAAGACACCAGATCGTAATCATCTTGCAGTTATGGTTGGCGCGAATGCTATATCTTCGCAATCTGCGGATCCTTTTAATCTCACGCCTTTAATTGAGTTATCTACGAAGAATATGCTGGGGCAACAGATACAAGAACATAAGTCGATGGCTAAGCTGAGAGATCACACCCGGCGCATACAGGAAGCTTCGCCAAAAGCTGAAATAAAGTGAAATGTTGCCCTTTGAAGCCAGATGAAATCATTGACTTGGCAGTGGAACTTGGTGTCTCGCCGAATACTTTGAGATCAGAGTTAGTTTATCGCCTAGAGAGATTAAATGACAGGGATTCCCTTGAATTTAACTGGATGAAACGCCTTGCTTCCAGCAAAAATAGTTGACAGAATAATGAGATTGATTTCACACAATATAAGAGGTCTTGGTATGAGACATAAAAGAAAGGAAATAAAGAGCATAGTCCGCGGATTGAAGGCAGATTTGATTTGTATTCAAGAAACGAAAATGAGCAGAATCAGTAGGAATCTGTGTAACTCACTGTGGTATAATTGGGAATTTGAATGGTGCAGTAGTGACGCAGTAGGGAGTGCTGGAGGCCTTCTCTGTATATGGAATAATGAGACATTTCAGCTAAGCCGGAGTTGGAATGAGCTTGGCCTGCTAGGTTTAGAATGGAAGTGGGGAGATGGTGAAATTAGGGTGAAAATCCTTAATGTATATGCTCCTAGTCAGACTAATTCAAAGAAGGCGTTATGGTTAAGAATAGAGAATTTGATTCTCATGGACCCAAACGCTTGTTGGTGTGTCATAGGGGATTTTAATGCAATCAGAAACAACCATGAGAAAAGAAGTAAAGTCGCACCGAATAGTGCAGAGATAATGAGTTTCAACAGCTGTATAACCAACTCCAGTTTGGTAGATACAAAAACACAAGTTCACCTGTATATCTAGAGCGGGTGCCTGCTGCAGTAGATTAGAGCGCTTTTTGTTGTCTATTAAGTGGATGCAAACCTGGCCGAATTTAGTGCAGTCTGGTTTGGAAATTGGATACTCTAATCATAGGCCAATAATGTTAAAGACGGAGGAACTGGACTGGGGGGCAAAGCTCATGTGCACCCTTAACTGCTGGGACAACTTCCCTGGTTTTGAGGATTTTGTAAAGCATGAATGGTCCGGGTTGCAGGTAAGTGGATATGCGAGATTCAAACTGTATGAGAAACTAGGACTCATGCGTTGGATCCTGCGAGATTGGAACAAGACAATCTTCGGGAAAGTTGATGATCAGCTAGCTGCGATGAAACTGATATGGAAACAAATAAACAAGATCACAGAGGAGAGGCAACTTACAGAGTTGGAACTAGAGGAAAGGCAGTCTCTATGGATACAGATGCAGCATATATTGAAAAAACAGGAATCTATTATGATGCAGAAATCGAGAGCAACATGAATAAGAGAGAGGGAAGGTAACAACAGTTTCTTTCATGCTAAATTGATCAGCAACCGCAAGAGAACTTATATTGGTGGATTATATTTAAAAGGCATCTGGACAGAAGGAGTGAGTGAAGTAGAGAAGGGTATCACTGAACACTTTGCTGGATATTTCTCCAATGAAATATGGAATAGGCCAACTCTTGATTTATCACCGTACACCACCCTGACTGCAAGAGAAAATGCTTTCCTGATCGAAAATTTCTCTGAAGCTGAAATTAAGGAGACCGTGTGGAGTTGTGCTGCAAACAAGAGCGCGGGGCCGGATGGTTTCAACTTCCATTTCATTCAGAGACATTGGAACACGGTGAAGCAAGACTTTATATCTTTCCTGCAAGAGTTTCACAAAACTAGCAGACTGACTAAAGGATTGAATTCTACACTTATAACATTGGCTCCAAAAACAGCTTGCCCTTCAAGCTTGGATCACTTTCGACCGATCTCATTGGTAGGTTGCGGATATAAAGTCTTGTCAAAACTCCTCGCTAACAGACTTAAAAAGGTACTTCCAAAACTCATATCTCAAAATCAGTCTGCTTTTCTTAAGGGTAGGCAGATTATGGACGGTATACTGATAGCAAATGAGCTGATCCACGAAGTTAAGAAGTCCAGAAAGAAGGCTGTTCTCTTCAAGGTTGATTTTGCCAAAGCTTTTAATTCGGTGGACTGGGAATTCCTACTTGCTATGCTTCGGAAAATGGGATTTGTGCAGACTTGGATAAACTGGATTGCAGATTGTATCACTACCCCTCATGCAGCAGTTGTTATTAATGGAAGTTTTGGAGGTGAGTTTCAGTTGAAAAGGGGGCTGAGGCAAGGAGATCCCTTATCTCAGTTTCTATTTTTAATTGTAGTAGAAGAACTCCATCTACTTATCAACAGGGCTACAGAAATAAGGAAATGGTCTGGGATCAAGGTTGGTGAGAAGGAGATTACCCATCTGCAATATGCAGATGATACCCTCTTGTTTGCTGAGGACTCAAGTGAAAATCTGAGAAATATGAAAGGGGTTCTAGGATATTTGAGCTGGTCTCTGGACTGACAATTAATTTCTCAAAGAGTTGCCTGTTTGGCATCAACATCAGACAAGAAACTTTGGGGAAATATGCTCGGATGATACAAAGTAAGATGGATGTATTACCATTTCTATACTTGGGATTGCCAATTGGGGATAACCCTAGACGTATTAAGATGTGGGATAACCTGACAGAAGCTATGGATCGTAGGATTAATAAGTGGAGCAACAAACAATCTGACTGGTAAGATTACCCTGGTGAAATCTGTCCTAGCCTCCTTACCTGTCTATTACTTCTCCTTGTTCAGAGCTCCGGAGTATGTATATAAAGTTATGCAAAGGATGATAAGCAAGTTCTTATGGCAACAGAACTCATTAACACAGCGTCCAATTTACTGAATTTCTTGGTTACATTTGTGTGATAAATTGGAGGATGGAGGAATGAATCTCAGAGACCTCAAAACAATGAACATGGTATTATTGTGTAAATGGACATGGAGATGGAGGGAGAATCTAGAAGCTCTGTGGAGAGATGTGATCAATGCTAAATACTTCAGAGCACGAGACCAGTTTGTTGACTGGCAAATAATTACACTGCCAGATGCAGTGTCAAACGTATGGAAAGAAATATGGAGCTGTACTAAAGAACATTGGCTAAATGATAGGATGAAACTCTTTGTACACAAGGGAGACAAAGCAACCTTCTGGAATTTCAACTGGACGGGGGAAGGATTGCTTTCATTAAAATTTCCAAGCTTATACAAGTTAAGTACTCATAAACTGCATACGGTAGCAGAAGTGTTAAATGGTGTACCTTCGCTTTCGAAATGGAGCTTAACTTTTAGAAGATTGTTGAGGCATCATGAGGAAACATTACTGGATGATCTGATAGATAGCTTGCCTAATAAGGCATTTGACGACAATGTTATGGATAAGTGGATTTGAACAGGAGATTCTGCAGGAGTATATACGGCTGCTTCAGCATACACTCTGTTATGGAAACAGTTCAGAACCTCTACCAACTCAAGAAGTTATCTGTCTGAAATTTGGGGGAAAGTAGCCCCAAGAAGGTATCAAATTTTCTCGTGGAAGCTGATCCAGAACAAGGTACAGTCGGTGGATAATTTATTGAGAAGAGGAGTGGAAATTCCTTCTGTTATGAGATGTTGCGTGAACTTTGGAGAGTGCACTGAAACAGCTAATCATTTATTCATAGAATGCAACACTGCCAGGACAGTTTGGCTGGAAACATATTCATGGTTTGCAAAGCAATATAATGAAGCGTCGGATTTGCAGGAACACTTCAAAACTCATATGAGCCAGTTAAAAAACAGCAGGGGAAGGGACATATGGAAAGCAGTTTGGCAAGCAGTGGTGTGGGCTATATGGTTCGAAAGAAATGCTATCAGGTTCAACAAGGAAACATCCCATTTATCACCTGAAGAATGGATAAAAATGTCTACATGGTCTTGGTTAACAACATCCAAACTTCACTTGAGAGGAACCACTTTAGTGGACTGGTGGAGAATTCCGCAGCTCTGTTGTTCTTTATCAATTTGATGTCCTGAGTCTGTCATACTGATGAGATAATTAGATTAAGATGGTGTTTGGCAGGGTTGAGTAGCTGAATACTCCAGTTATAGACTTTGTATATTTGGGCCATTTGGGCAATCAATAAAATTTTAATTACCTAAAAAAAAATGCATATCACATTTATTTGTAAAGTGATTAATTGTTATTTTTTTGGTAACCAGAGTTTATAATTACGTTTTTTTTTATAGGGTTGTTTACAATTTAGCGTTCATATTCTAATATTACATGTATATCATCATTCAATGTCCCACAATTGAAAGTAACCACACTTGTCAGTGGAGAGTAACTAAACCAAACCAAACATACCCAGTCAAATTCTGTCCTTAGGTAGGGTTTCGGGAGGGTGGGATGTACGCAGTCATACCGCCACCTCTCAAAAGAGATGGTGATACTGTTTCCGTGGAGACCCCCAACTCGAGAAGTCTACGGAGAGTAACTATTTACCCCAAATTATCTAATAAATATATTAGTATTCTCGGGAGAATATTGTGTTAGTTTTCACATTTTGTATAAATTTTCTATTAAATAATTATAAAAATCTATTAAAATAAAAACATAGTAATAACTTTATACAGTAGGCATTTTAAAGGGTTTGATTTTAATGACTAATAATTGGTTAATTATTTTATTTTATCTGGACAAATAATACTTAGGGCATACAATTTTCATATAATAACGGTACTATCTCCGGCATATTAATAAATTCATGGACGCCAGTCTCCTTTTAACGAAGTCATTTGAGTTTAATCCACGGTAACCCCAAGCCTTATCCTGTCGGCAAATGTCCTATAAGGGTATTGTTGCCATTGCCCACAAATCCACAACCAAAGAAAAGATATTGGTAAATGTTCGCGTGCAAAAGGGTTAGGCAACGCACGCTTGAAAAAAATATGCAAACATGTCTAAATCGTACGCATATTTTTTTTTTTTTACAGAAAACGTGCATATGATATTTTTTATTTTTTTTTTTATTTTTTATTTTTTATTTTTTTTTTTTTTTTGCCCGAAAAAGTGGTTATTTTATTGCTTTTGGACAACTCCTGTCCCTTCTTTGGTTACAGTTTGAGAAGAGGGAGTTTCTCCACCTCCTTAAAACCTACCCCGGCAAACCTTGGGCTAGGAAAATCCGGGAGTAGGAAAGAGTGTGGCAGAAGCAACCCCTTTTTACAAATGAAATAAAATACATGATTATCAGCTTTGTAAGTCCTTGTCTATCGTCTCTAGATAAATTATCTACAACAGACAATTTATTGATTTACATAAAATCGCCTATAGAGTAATTGAACGATCATTTTCTATTACTTAGTTAATCCACCTCCAGTAACTAACCCATACTTGCCAGTTTACAGCGGCTGCCCAGATTGTTTTACAGTCAATTAGGGTTTTCTTCAAGAAAAAATATTAGTTCAACGATATTTGTAGGGTTGGATAATGATAATAGCGATAGTGAATTAGCCTTATCAGCTACAATTATCACTAAGTTAGCAGATGGAGGTGGCGGATCCGTTACCTCTATCGTCATCCGTTAAATTTTTTTTAGACAAAATAAGGCCCAAAATGTGGCCCACTCCCTCCGTACCAGGCCTAGCCCCTTTCCCACCGACCTCCGCCCTTGACCCACCAGACAACTTGGCTTCTCCCTTCACATATTTGGGGTGAATCTACTGTGCAATTTTATTTTTTGGGCAAAATTTGTTTAATTAATGTTTATATAAATTGGCATTTTTTTAATATAAAACTGCATTGAAATATCTAAGGGGTAAAGTATGAGAAATGCTATAACGCACGAATGTGCACCGCACGAAACGCACGAAACAGGGGCAAATGACCTTTTTGTCCCTGTGTTAAACAGGACGCCCCTGTTTAACATAGGGGCAAAATGGCCATTTGTCCCTATTTCGTGCGTTCGTACGCGACAGAGTTAGTGGGCTATAGCATTTCTGGTAAAATATTGATATTGAAGTCTCTTCAAAAGCATCTCTTTCTGGAGTCTCCCGTGTCAACATCCTATCGTATTCGTGGGCTTATTCGTCCACGATGTGACTAAAGCATCTAGATACTATTTCATCATGCTCTACAATTTACTTTTTACTTTTGAGTACTCAAAGAAGACATGGTAAAGTGAGGTGTGTGTTAAGTTAATTGGTAGGTGGGTACAAAAATGTCTACGCTTGGAATTTACCACAAATGGGAACCTTCTATAGTTCTATGCTTTTTTTACTTTAGGCTGGGCTCAAAATGTAACAGGGCTTGATCTGACACTCCCATTTATATGGAGGTAAAGTTGCTATATATTTTCATTTGACAGACCAGGTTAGTTTAGATGAGGGAAAAAAAATTCTAGACATTTGTATGTCCAAAAATACACACTACGGAGACACGAATGCATGCATCGTTTGCCATATTTAGAATTTGCAAACGTTGTATAGTTACTGTTTTACCGCGAATGATGGCTGGCGACTGCAGTCGACATAAATATCAATCGAGTTGCCCATAAAACTAATACATATGTGGTATACTGCAAATTTCAGATGCCGTTGAAGATAAATTTTCATCCTATAAATTTGCGCAATCCTTCACTCCATCTCATTGCGGGCAAGTTTTTTTTATTTTTTTAGCTAAGTACATTCTTTTTTTTAGGCTAAGCCAGATTCATTAATGAAAAATATTTACAATATTTACAAGTAATGTAATGAAAAAAAATCTCCTTGTAGCTCGTGCTCGCACCAAAACTATTAACCAACCTATTTGGAATAGCTCTGAAATCATAGTCTTCACCTCAGACTCCCTATGAGATATAGCTAAAGGTGATCTGGTACACGGCTCACCCAACATCATAGTAGATCGCGAAGCAACTCGGCATTCAGATCATCGCCGTAACTTAGTACATTCATTATTTATTTTAGTTAATGTAACTTCTCTTGTATTCTTTTTTTTTTGTAATGTTATTATTGTAAATTACTTATTCAATTTGATTATTCTCTTTGATGTTAATATCTATTTTTAGGAATGTTATTATAGGAAAATTTAGGTCATGAGTGACGAAAGAGGTATTTAGACTGGTGGATAGGCCTCTTAGTAATTGTTTGGAGATATAATCGTGCCTCCACAAGTTTCACAGTATCATAACTATCAAAATAACTTATTACCTCATGATTTTGGTGTCAATAGTAGTTATTCCTTTCAAAGTTTGTTCTCCATGGCCTGCATAAAGTTCACAACATACTGCCTCATTTTATGCGCTTTCACAAGCTGCACAGTACCATAGTTATGAAAATAGCCCAACACCTCAGTACTTGGGTGTCAGTAATAGCTATGTTTCTTACAACGTCTAGCCTCCATGGTCTGCAAAAAATTCACAATCCGATGCCTCCTCTTATGTGTCACCGCCAATCACTATAAATGATCCAGAAACATATTTTCTTGTACCAATCGATGTGGTTGAACGGATCTGATTTTTTTTTTATATGGACATATATGACTAGCGTCAACAGTCGAGTGCCTGTTGTCCCAACGGCATCGACTCCAGATACACATGGCTTGCCTAGTGAGGTCTGGGGTTCGAATTTGGCTGGGGTCAATATCTGGCTTGACACCTCGGGATTAGTCGAAGGGCCCACTAGGGACCAAAGGACACCTAAGTGGGTAATGGTAAAAAGGCTGGTTACGTGGATTTGAACGTGCTTCGACTCGGTAGCCCGGACAATTCATTTCGGTAGATCCGTGGATTTGAAAGAAGCGACTGCGGTGGACCCCATTACTTACCAAAAAGAAAAAGAAAAGACTAGCGTCAACAATAAAATTAATATCGTTGTCGTTGTAAGCGAAATCTTTTGCCGGCAATTCAGCCAATTAACACACATACCAATTGAAAATTAATTACAAGTTAATATCGACTACAGACGGCATCTATGGTAAAATAGAAATTGCAGATGATATATGCAAAGTTCTTAAATTTTGCAAACGATAGCTGCATCTTGACAGATCGTAGACTCATAAGCAGTCTTGTGTATTTTTTTAATGTGTAGAAAAAAAAATACTTGAGGGGCCTTGAGATGAGGCCGCGTATCATCTCGTCGGCCTGACTTTTTTCCAATTTGAGGCTACTAATGTTTGTTGGGCCAAGAAAATTGAATGGGCTTGGCGCATTAGCTCATTTATGAGTCTGTTGTACTTTCTATTCAAATAGCTTCT
>JAOWBN010003964.1:0-11265 GCA_028565015.1 Pinguicula moranensis | reverse complement strand
GTACGGTATCGGTATTACCATTAGTACTTATTCGGTATTCGGTCGGTTCGGTAATACCGATCGGTATTTCGGTAAAACAGGCCAAATGTAAAAAAAAAAAATCTGTATTCGGTAACCGAAATACCGAAATACCGAAAATACCGAATATCGAAATACCAAAAAATTTCGGTATTTCGGTTCGGTTTCGGTACCATTTTTCGGATACCGAAAAAAATCGGTTCGGTTCAGTATTACCGATTACCGATCGGTAATATCGAACGAACACCCCTAGAGGAAGCAGCTCAAAACACTCAAGAACCTCAACAGCGGAAACTGATTTATAGGAGGCCACTAGTGGATTACAAGCCAAAAATATTTCTCATATGTTCCTAGAATGTGGCCAAGCATACGAAGTCTGGAGAGAGATATACGCATGGTTTAATATATGCTACATTGGCCACAACTACATCATTAAGCAGTTTAAAAGTCACATGGGATTACTACAGGGTAAAATTGGTGTCGAGACACGGAAAGCTTTGTGGTAAGCAACAATTTGGAGTATTTGGAAGGAACGGAACGACATCCGCTTTGACAAAGAATCCGGCTCCATTTGTACTATTGACTGGATCAAACTACAGCTTTGGAATTGGATCACAGCACACAAAGAGCCATGTAAAGGACTCACAGTGCACGATTGGTTTCGTTTACCTCGCTTTTGTTGTCCAATTGTGTTCACAGGTGGAAATATGCTATATCAGTAGGATAAGAGGCTTTGATAGCTCAAGAAGTTGGAGATTAGTCGGTTAACTCGTGATATTGGTTATCCTATGCTCTATTCAGGGATGAGTATGTATTTGTTTTCTCTTTGTAACTTTTTTACAGATTTAATACAATTTAATTACCAAAAAAAAACAAGATAGAAAAGAGGAGAAACTTGGGGTATGAGATTTGAGACTCCCACACAAAGATTATGGGGGTGATTTCTTGTTGATTTTTGCCCCAAACTCAAATCATAAATCCTTGTGAAGAACTCTACAACTCCATTTGTTTCCTCATTGTGTTTCCACCAAGTACACTGTTTGTGAAATAATTCCTCTTCTCTTGTTATTCTTATTGGATACCCATATTGTTGATAATGAGAATGATATTGGTGAGGTAGAGCTACGTTATTGATGATGTGTTGATGTTTTAAGCGTCTACTTGTGACTAAAAAGATATTTCTGTAACCACCCATTGTTTGTTGCTAACAGAAGATTTAGCTGACTTATGGGTCCCGTGATTTATCATGATTTCTCTAAAAGTCTTGTAGATATTTTGATGTTTTGTTGGATTGGGTGAATTTAACTCATATCCTATTGAGATGGAAATGGAAAGTTATTCGTTAATTTTATGGGAAATCATATATCGCACAAATTTAACATAAGAAAATCATAAGAATGATAGGCCCCACGTATTTAACATCAATCTTCATATGTTTAACACCATATGAATGATTGAGATTGGTGTTAAACATGTGGGACCCATCATTTTTGTGATCTTGTTGTGTTAAATTCGGTGCTATATCATTTCTCGAATTTTATTCAACAATTTATTTCGATTTTTCCCAACATAGTTGCTTGCAGAAGTTTATCCTACATCAACTAGCATGATCTGCACGATGAAGTTGTTCTTCATTTCGAGTTCATAAGCTAAACAGATCGTGATAAAATGTTCATACTAACATACTATCTTGTTTGTGTTCCCTTGTTTTACAAGGCAAAATATTACAACAGTTGCATTCATCTACACATTCTCAACAATCACGTGCCGAGCCATGAACTCAGGGACTCTGTACTTGATCTTCACAACTCCAGTACCACAACTGTTAAATCACAAATCAAGAATCAGAACAGAGTTACATGGATATTCATTCTTCAAGTTTTTTTGCATTTGTATTGTACAAAGGAGAAAGACTTACATTCGGTATCCGTTGTGATCCAATTTCCCTTTCGGCCCACGCATTCATCTCTAGCATGTAAAGGAGTAGAGTTAACTGAATCTGCATTCACTAAATGACCATTTTTTAGTGAACCAACAGCAGAAACAGCAGCGTGGATGGAGGAAGTGGAGGAGCAACTTTCCATATCCAATCCGAAACTGATCTTTGGAGATTCGTCGCTGTCTGGAAGGGACTTTAAAGCAGTCTTGGTTCTAAAATGGAAGACCTGTGAATCAAAATTCAGATCTCAGTTGACACTATATAGAAGTGGTGTGTGAACAAAAAGCAATATCTCCAATCCATGTATACCTTTCTAGTAAGATGTTTCCCTCCCTTGTCAGCCTTTGCTGCTGCAGCCCATTTGATAAACTCTTTTATCCTTGAAAGTGTTCTCATCTTGTCCCTCGTCGGCTTCTCTTTCGTTTCGACGCTTTGATCCGATGAATGAGGCGTCTCAGTGATTGGCAAGACTTTATTTCCCACAGGAGGTGTGCAATCAAGTCCTCGAGAAACATCTTCCGTTTTCGTTTTCATTGTTTTCAAGTTAAGAGTGTTGTAGAAGGCAGCCTTGGAGATATCTCTCCTCCTGATGAAATACAAAAGGTTCAAGCTCTTGCAGTACACTTCGCTATCCTCAACTGCTTTACGGTTCCTTCGCCGATTCCCACAATTATTCAACGATACAATCTCTATCAACTTGTATCGTCTCTGATCTGAAACAACAATCAGACAAGAACTACAGACTTAGCACATCACTGTTGTAAGATTGCATCAATGTAAATAAAAGAACGGCTTAGCCTTACAGCCTTACCTTCATCAACTTTTTCTCTGTTGATGGGGACTGAATTCGCCACGTTTGGAGATTCCTCTGCTCCCTTGGCTAACCATTGAAGGATCTGATATAAATAAAGCAGACAATACAAGACAATGGGAATCTTAAGTTTTCATGCGAACATGATCCACTGATTACTTATTTAAGAATGGGAAGTAAAGAAAGAAAGGAGATAGCTCACCTGCATGTTACCCTCAAGATGTTTTATAATTCACACTCCAGTTACAGAAAGTGAAGAGAATATGTCAGGGAGACAAATTTGTTTGGTCAAACTGCCCACCACACAAAGAAATCTATCTGTGCTGTCTTTAAATACTGAAAGAAAGATTGCTTCTTTTTGGCACAATCACAAGAGTCTGTTTGCGCTGTCTTTATGTCTTTAAAAATTGTTTCTTTTTTGCCTTGTCCTTTGGAACTTTCGGGTTTTTGTAATGCACATGGAGGAAAGAAAGAACAGAGAGAAAACAGGGGATGAGTTTAAGAAGCTGCTGAGACAACTAGGCAATGCGTGGGGGTGGCTGGCCAGAGTGTTTTATTTTATAGGTTGATCAGATGACGTGGGAATCTTTTGGAAGAGTATACGTATTATGATCTCAACCTTTAATACCATAAACTCAGGTTGATTAATAAGAATAACACACCGTTATAAGTTGATCCATAAGCCTACACGCCTAATCTCATCCCATATTATCAAAACAAAACTCATAATGGTTCAGGACTGGTATAAGTTGCTATATGGTAACTGAGTAGATATGGCTTAAGGCCAATGATCTTTAAAACACGAATCGTTTATCGGTAATCGGCGGTGGCGGTCGGTGATGATAATTTAGGCCACCGACTTCTGGTGGCAGAGTTGGTTGTTGAAATTTGTGACCATCCCTCAAGATCGATTTTTTTAATTGTTGGTAGCAAATTTAGTGTGGACAAACTTTTTACCCATAGTCTAGATTATGGTGGCGGTGGTAGTGGCAGATAGCGTCAATCCATCATCGGCACCACCAACAGACACCCATAGAATCAAAGGGCATATCGAATGAACTCTTGCTCACTTAAGCAATCTCTAATAAATCAAACCAAACCAAACATACCCAGTATATCCCGCCTTTCGGCAGGGTTTGGGAAGGGTGAGATGTACTCAGTCATACCCTGACCTCTATAAATAGATCAAGAGACTGTTTCCGTGGAGATCATCGGCTCTTCGAACGCGCACACGCGCCCACCCACACAAACATACACACACCCACACAAAAAGAGAAAGAGCGAGATGCGGGTGGATCGATGGACGTCAACCTGTGAACAATATCCAATGTTAATAATATTATCGGGGACGGATCCAGAAGCTTGAACCAGGGGTGAGCCTGAAATTCAGAGTGTGTGTGAATGGGTGCCGCCTACCGGAGCCCCCTCTCCCCTGCCTCTGCCAATCCAATTGTTTAGTATTGATGAAAATTAACCCAATTTTATGAGTATTTTCAAGAGAAGCTTATTGTATTTTCCTATCGTATTCGACTCGCCTAGTATTATCCATTTTCAGATCCAACGCCACACATGATCCCTATCGATACTTAAAACCAAAAAGAGACTGACAACCATCTTGCAATAAAAAAAACATTTTGGTACATCAGTTTCATAAGGGCTGACGAAATAATTAAGCATTATTCTATAGAAGTGGATATGGATTATTGAACTGACAATAACAGATCACTGGGTTTAGCCTTGTTGGTACTTCTCTTTACCATACAAGTGTGGGGTGGAATCATAATCATGCATGGGAGATAAAAGCAAGTGGCTCTTGGGGGGACAATGAATGACCCATCTTGGTGGGGTAGGAACTAGGAAAGGTTATTTTCATACTTGTTAGATTTTCTTCCCATGTGCTTTTGAAGAAAGCTACAGGAAGGTTATTTACAACTTATTTGTAAGTGAGCTAATTAATATTAATTTGGGTTAACTGAAGTGGATGATGGGGATAATCAAATAGATTAAGGAAACATGTTATATGTCTGGCCCCTTAACCGGACCTCGAGTTTTGTAGTAGTTGGAGTTTAACTAACCATTAAACTTTAGAACTTAGTTGGTATATTTTTGTAAGTATGCTTGCAATAGTTTTTGCTTTTTAAGAAGTAGTGAAATCCAGATAAGACAAATAAAAGTGATTTATTTCAATCCATTATGCCGAATAATTGAAGTACAATTAATTCGGGCCAAAATAATGTCGACTGACCAAAGCCGGTCTTGCTTCAACTATATGATCCGTACCTAGTTGTCTTGTCTAACACGTGACTGAACTATCATTATCCAAATTTGCAGGTAAATGACTGGAATAAGCAAGCAAGAGTGATGAACACCTTAAATAGTCGAGACTAATGGCGTGTCAAATTCGACAAATTGCGTGATGTGGATACAGAGGGGATGCGGAGTTCTACAGAGATGAAGAGACCACTTTTTTACACCAATCAAGAGTTCGACATATTGCGTGAACTAAACATTAGGTAGGCAGCAACTATTTAAGAGGGTGCCACTCAAATCCCAATCCATTGCTCATGCTGTATCATTGTCAACACAATTGCGAGATAAGTGGGAATAGGAAGAGGAGTCACAGCCGGAACATTGTAACAGAAGGTATCACTTTCAATGAGAGACTCACAATTGTATAATGCATAAAGTTCTAGGACTTGAACGAGGTAATCTGTAACCTTGTTTCCAAATATATAAAACTTAGAGTCTGATTCATTGATAAGATTTGAAAACTCACATAAAAATATTCTTGAATCAATAGATGAAAATAGTTATGCGCAGAATTCAAGTTTCATACATGGCATAAATCTCAACAAAAGTAATCATCGAAAAGAAACTTTCCAGAATAAAGATACAAGAACAGAGGATTGATATCCCTATATTTCAATCAAACAAACACAGTAAATTATAGATACAGCAGGTTAGAGTTTACAAAACTATCCTTCTCCGTGGTGTGGTCAGACTCCATATTAATCAGAGAAGCCACCAATCAATCATTCGGGATCCGGGGAACCTCCAGGCACCAGCTGTATCAGACGAAATGCAAAATTAGGATATGAAATCTCTAGACGCAAGGGTTTAAACCCCCGATATTTAACCTACAAAAGAACCTCTAAGGTTCCATATTTGTTATCATGCAATTATAGTGGATGTCTCTGCAATCAAGATTCGCTCTTTGTAAATGCCGAAGTCCTAAAAATGCTCCTTTCATATAGAACCCAAGGAAGGTCAAAGATATTAACATTTCCAAGCAATCCAATGCATAGTTATTGGAACATTAGTAAAACAGCTAAGCATCAATTACTAAACAGAAATGAAACTTATGTTCACAAAATTGCTTTAGTTAAAAAGTGGAGTCAGGTCAGAAATGAACTCACAATAGCAATGTTGTTCCCATTGAGCAAAATCTGGTCAAGTTTAGTTAGGCGTCGACCTTCTGGTGTAATCTCACTGTAAAATAGTAAAGCAACATATGTCTCGTCAAGGCAATGACATAAACTTCAGTTCACAGAGTAACTTAAAGATGCAGCTCTTTGGTCAGGAAATTTCACAATTACACACATCCACTCAGATTCGACTCAACAAAGAACCAAAAAGATGATAAGGAAAACCAGACAATCAGATTAAATCTAAGGTAAATATATGGCACGCATATTTAAAGACACTTCCAAATATAAGTGCTCGAGTTTGCAAATTATAAATTTGTCAGAAACAATGCTGCACTTAAGAAGCTGTCCGTTCAAATCAAATGTTGCTATTCAAATATGCAGGTGAAGAACCCCAATGAAAAATTCAAAACCGGATCTTTCTGTATTGTATGGATGATTCCATCCGCAAGGACCTGGCACTGTTTTGACGAGCTTCTGCTTTTCATTTTCAAGACGAGAAAAAGGCACACTGGACAAAATACCACATATATACCCTCCTAGCGAAAACAAACAGAAGCAAACATGGAAAACAATAAGGTGAATGTACGGACTACTCGGTGACGTCCTCGAGCACCATGTTAACGTAAACATCGAACCCCCTGAGTGTGCCCACGAGTTCCTTGTCTCCTTTCATTATTACCCATATCTTCGACCCAATGCACCGATCAATTAGCTCTGGAATTTCAGTAAAATAAGCGAAACTTCAGTTCATCTGGATAAATCAGCAAGGTAACAAGGAAAAAAAAATCGATACACGCATGACAAACTTGTAGACACATGTGAAGAAAGGGGGAGATGGTAGACCTGATGGGAGCAGCTGCGAGGGATTGTTGGCCATGGCGATTTCTCTTCGAGCAGAGAGTTAAATTATCTTCGAGGGGCTTATCTTTCGAATTTCCCCCCTTTAACCTAGGATCACCCAATTAAATTATTTGGGCTTTGTATAGATTGGGCCAATGGACTACAACAACGCAAATTCAAATCATTCCAATTTCAGAAACCCTAACCCCCGTTGAGAATTAGGAAATAGGTACTGCAGATTAATTGAGATCTTAGCGGTGGTGAGTTGTGGGAAAAAGTTCACTGGAGAAGGATTGCCTCTGTCCGCAATGAGAGAACCAGAATCAGAGGGACATGAAGGGCAGGGAGAAGCTGAAGAAGAAACAGAATTTTTCCTGCTTGATTTAGCTGGGATCGCTTATCACATTCCTATTCCGCCTAACGCGCCATACGTTCTGTCGGTACTATTTCAACCTCCGTCTTCTTTCGGAACAAAATTCTGTTGTTGATATTAGTATGAGCTTGAGATGCTTTTGAGGGTTGGTTCTTGAAGTTTCTCCATGATTTCTAGACTATGAAGAGCTCAGGAAATTTTTATGCTCTCTGTTGTTCTTCCAAAATATGCGTTTTACTTGTTCTTCACTGCAATTACTGTTTACATAATGCAGGGCCTGGACACGATGAGCCCGGTTCTGTTGATTGATAACAAAATTAAGCTGGTAAGTCCAGAACTACTTGAATTGTCGGAGCTCATATGAGCTACTTTACTTCTATTTGCTTGATATTGCTATATCTATTGCTTGTCTGTGGTGAAGAAGCAAGTGAAAGATTCTAACTTCTAGAATTACCGTCGAATGGATAATGCTTGATTTTTTTTATCAACCCGGATCATCTCTGTCCTTGCTTTCACATGTGTTTATTATTTAAGTTGGGATTCCATGGCATATTGTGCAAGTTGGTCTTAGTTATTTATAATGGCCATGCATTGTTTGTTGACCTAGTAGTTATTATGTGACATTATAGACTTAGTGGTTGAACTTTTAATGGAATCAAAGTAAGAAAGGAGTTTTATTTTATTTTCTTCAATTTTTCTACATTTCTCATGTTCAGCATGCAATCATGGCATTATAGGTTATTGATTTCTCTGTGATTTTAATAATTATGCTCTTACGTGATATAAGAACTCTTAGTCAAGCTACTTAATGGAGTCTGATGATCTGAATCAAACTATGTTTTTTGTAGTGGCTAACCCAGCTTGTTGCTTGTCTTGGTATTGCCATATGTTCCTTTTTGCGTCCTTTACGGTGTAGCTCTTCTATCTCAGATTGGAGAATATGAAGAAACAATTGGAACATGCCTCGTCTTCAATGAAAGTGGTGAGCAACATTTGCATAGTTCTAAGGAGCTAGTTGAGAACATCTTTTGGCATGTTTACTTCTCAAGATAATTTCATATATGAAAAATCCTACCCATCTACACAGCGGATGCACCTGACAGCAATATTTCTTTTGTACCACGATTACATAAATGTCCCATAACTTTTTATTCCTTCCTATCACTCCTCAGCATTTGCAACACAAAACAATCACAAGTTTATTTTACTCTTGAGATGCTCTAGTAGAGTGGTAGACAATCTCAGAGTTTGCTGTTTCCTTGTGATTTAAATAGACCATCAATCTGAATCATTAAAGTAATGTGAAATTTTGCTTCTGTTCTCTTATATAATCACTTCTTGTGCAGATTCTACTCCCAATGTACATGTAGAGGAAGGGCCATCTGAAGCCAATCTCTTTTCCGGTGTACAAATAATAGACCCAAAGCAAACCACTGGCAAGCAAGTCAATCTTGTAGCATGTGTAAATACGGTGCTTAAGTTCAGACTTTTTCTGGAAACGGATGGTGAAACTGGAGCGGGCCAGGAAGCAAAGAAACCTTCTTGAAACTTGATGACTGTACAATATTATCATAATGTATTTTACCTTTGTTCATGAGAGTACTTGTGCAGTAGCCATTGTGATGTAGATATGCAGTTGCTCTTTCATTTATACTTTTATTATTATCATTATGTCTTTTGTTAATTTTAAAAAAACATGTCTTTTATTGGAAAAAAAAAAAGTGAAATAAAACTGATTTAAGACCCTAAACCAAAAGCGGGTGAATCTCCATTGAATACTACATGAAGTGTCCCCTTATTTATAGATAAGGGAGCACAAATACAATTAAAATCCTACATTAAGTCTAACTCTTATTTTCCTATATCAAACGTGAAGAGTTTCACATTGATTAGCGGGCTTTGGGAATATGAGTCCTTGGAGGATTTCTCTTATGTGGTCTTTATCAACTTTTCTCAAACTAATGAGAATGGATTAAATTGTTAGCTTGTCTAACCCACAAAATTTTGAAATATTGAGCACAAATTGATCCATGTTATCAAGTTGGTGTACTTTGTATTGATGTCACCAGATGCACACGCATTACCTTGGCCATCAACAGTTTCAGTCTTTACATACTTTGCTGGACAATAATTGAAGAAAAACCAAGAAACCAACCGGGTGAGATAGACTCTTGGACAAAAGTCGTACATGACAGAACTTCTGATCAATCACAACTAGTACTAAAGAGATCTGTATAAGTCCAGGAGACTTTAGACAATATAGAAACGGAGCAACAACAAAGTTGCAACCAAAAAATAAATAATGTGAATCTCTTATCAGGACACTTTATATAGAGACCACAATGAATCAGATTTGTCAGGAAGAATCAGAACACACACTCGAGCAATGAACTTCGAACAAGTGGACGTTTCTTGATCACAACACTTTGATCAAGACTATAAGTCAAGCACGATCGATAAATTTCACCAGCTATTGTTCATGGCAAAGATTGAAAGATATAGAACTTTTATGGTTGATCCAACTATTGAAATTGTAGATCCCTCAAACACGAACACATCCTCAAATTTTTAGGATGATTGGATAAAGGATAAGTGTCAATCGAGCTATTCGATCAGATCTGACAACGATATAAAATATTTGAAAAAAACTTGAAAATAGAAACTAAATGCAGGTGGAGATGAGCAAAACTAATCGAAAAGCGGACTAGACCAGATTGGACCGGGAATCGGACCATACCAGACCGCAACGGACTGGCAGTCTATAGTGGACTAGTGGGTCGGTCCTGATTCTAGAATTTGTAGAACCGGGACCGACGGTGCAAAAAAATAGTCAAAACCCATAAAAAATTGGCGGTCAAATTACGGAAAAATTTGAAAAAAAGAGATGTTAACGACAGTTGGACTGCTAGTCAGATTATTTTTTAAAAAAATGGATGTGTTGGGACCTGGGTTGTGCAACACCTATTGTCTTCAGTTTGTTTTTGGATTACCGATTTGTTTAGAAGCAACTCATGAGATCCATGAGATTAAAAGCTTTCTTCACTCTTACCAAGCAGAAAAGTCTCTTGGTTTGCCCTGAGAGAAGAAGAAAAGTCTTGTTCAAATTGCAAGAAAACATATTTCATGGCCAAAAGTGTCATTATTGCATGAATGGGTTAATTTTGTGCCTTGTGGAGCTTTTTAACTTTGAAAAATCACATTGAAACTTATCGTGTTTAGATGAATTGTTTCGTCTTTTTTCAAAACAGATTCGTTTAATAGAAAATAATAAAAAATAATAAAGAGTGTTAGTAAATTACTTTAAAAATAATTTAATATAAAATATTTAAAATTCTATGTGTATATATATAGTTGTACATTTTAGGTTTTAGGATTTAAAGTTTTGAGTTTAGAGATAATAGTTCATAATTTATAAAGTTACATATATAAACTATACTTTATAGTTTATATAATTTACATGTAGTTTATATGTTTATAAATTCATGGTTATAAGTTTATAATATATATAATTATAGGTTTATGGGTTTAGAGTTATATATATAGTTCATAAATTATAAATTCACATATATATATGATACTTTATGTTTTATAATTTATATCTATTTATTGTGTAGTTTATATAATTTATATCTATATATTGTACAGTTATATAATTTATAAGTTAGGGTTATCAATTTATAGTTTATAAACAAAGATTTATAAGTTTATCTAGTTTATGTATAAGTTTAAGATTATAAATTTATAGTATATATAGTTATAGGGTCTATGTTTATATATATATATACATATATATATATATATATATATATCGAGACGGATCGATGGCCACCTCCAAAAACATGCAAAAAAACATCCC
>JAOWBN010003953.1:0-11265 GCA_028565015.1 Pinguicula moranensis | reverse complement strand
CAACAGCTACCAAATGCCTATACGGTGGATGAAGTGGAGCAGCTAAAACAAGTATGGAGTGATTGTATCCCAAAGAATGTATCTTTCCTCAACTGGAGAATACTACTAAACAGATTACCAACACTCAAGAACCTACAAAAAAGAGGAGTCATACATCAAGATCAACTCATAACATGCACCATGTGCAAAGAGGACACAGAAGACAACACCCACCTCTCCCGTGATTGTTCAATAAGTAGGCAGATATGGTCTGAAACAGCGCAGTGGATAGGCCTCTCTCATCATGACTCACAGGTGCCAACGCTACAACAATACCTGGCCCTTCGTCCACCTACTGTAAAAAAGGATGTCTGGATGACAATTTTCCAAGCACTGTTATGGTTAATCTGGACGACAAGAAACCAGGTACATTTCAAAAGTTTGGAAATCAACACAGAGATGATTTTCCAAAAGCTACAAGTGATAGTTTGGTCATGGTTGAAGGCATCAGAGAAAAAGGGTAATTTCAGCTATAGTCTGACGGATCTCATCACAAATCCTACTCAATGCATGATCGGCTGCTCATAAATTTTGCCGACGGCACTTGATAGGATTCCTTCTGTACAGAATGAGACTATGTAAACTTTAATATTATTAATGCAAATTTTTGCTTTCCAAAAAAAAAAAATAGGTCTAGGAATCCGTGCGGCCAAGATTATTACCAATTGAGCGTTTCATGGGAGAAGTGCTATAGCGCACGAACATTCGTGCGCTAAACGCACGAATTTCGTGCGTCCAATAACAAATGACCATGTCACCCCAATTGCTACAGTATAGCGCACTTCCGCTCAGTGGCTCCTACTCCGAGAAAATCAATGAACCCCAGTCTCGCCTTCTCATTATCCACACTAACTCCGGAATTCGATTGGGACTCAGGCGAGAAACCGCCATGGTTTTCGGCGGGGGCAGGAAACACCTTCAACTCTGCAACACACGTGGGAGGATTGTGATAACAAAACTAAATTCCGGAGAGGCATTCAGATTCCGATGATTCATTGGGAAAAAAATGAGCAAGTAATGGTAGAAGCCATTCAGATTGGGACTCATGCGAGAAACCGCCATGGTTTCCGGCGGGGGCGGGGAACACCTTCAACTCTGCAACACACGTGGGAGGATTGTCATAACAAAACTAAATTCCGCATCGGCATTCAGATTCCAATGATTCATAGTGTTTTTCGTTGTTAAATAGTGTTTCTCGGAGTAGGAGCCACTTGAGAGAGACAACGCTATACGGTAGCGATTGGGGTGACGTGGCCATTTGTTATTGGACGAACAAAATTCGTGCGTTTAGCGCACGAATTTCGTTCGTGCGCTATAGCACTTCCGCAAGGTTAATAATCCAATCATTCTTTCGAGTTATGCTCCGCCCGAGCCATGGGCCTAATCTTTACTTGATACATGCGATGCAGAGGGGGCGTGTTTATATATCTCATGCATGAATCAGGTCAAAAAATAAATAAATTTAGATATGATAATTATCCAAAATAATAAAATAAAAAAGTGAGACTTCAAATTTGATATCTTATAAAATAAAATTGACATTTTAACCCTCTGTTAAGTTTTGGGTATTGCAGTAGGCTATCTTTATATCTCATGAACCTTCCTTCAAATTATTATCTCATGAATTAAAGTAGGTCATAGGTGCAATTCTGCTTTCACCGAAAACTTAACGAGTTTCAAAGGCCTTCAATTTTCTGATTATTATCTTATCACTGCTTTCACCACCTCAATAACCTTCCTTCAAATTAGCCTATCAACAAACATGAAGAAATTTCTACACTCTTTCCACCTTATTTTTATTAATTTCTCATGCTACAACATACTAAAATTTTCTCTCTCCGGATCAATTTAAACAACCATATTTGAAATTTTACTTTATTTCTCTCCATCAATATATATATATATATATAATATATATATATATATATTGATGAGTATCAATATTTTTATTATTTCAATATTATTATTATATAATTTCTTTTAAAATTTTTTTATCTCCTTAATATCCTTACCAAAAATACTACTAATATATAATACATAATTTTGATTTAAAATAAAATAATCAATAAGTCATTTAAGGAATAAAAATAGTTATAAATTAAAATTATGATTTATTAGATAAATAAAACAAGCATACATTTTAGTAACTAAGGAAAAAGCATTTAAATACACAAAGGCAAGCGTAGTTAAAATATTTTTAAGAAGAGCTTATTACTTAATTTATCAATTTTATTTTATTTTATAATTTTTAATGTTTTTGAATATTTTTTATAGTTAAATTATTCTTAAATATACTATAAAAATTATATATATTATATTTATTGTATTAAAATATATTAAAAGCATATAAATACACAAAGTCGAGCTCGGTTAAAATAATTTTTTGAGTGGCCAAAGTGTCGCTAGTGATAGGACGAATTTCGTGCCACCTCGTGAAGTTTTCAACAATTTTTGAAACCTCTTCCAGCTGGAAGTTCATCTGCACTCTAACGCACGAACCGTGCGGACCAGTTTGAACACCTCTATTTCTGAGAAGTACTGCCGTGATCTACGATTTAGGGGTCTCTAGAAAACAATCTTTTTATCTCTTCGAAAATAATGGCATAACTGCGTACATCTCACCCTCCCCAGACTTGATATGTTTGATTTTGTTTTATTTTTGAGAAGTATTGGCAAATTCAATGGACATATAACTAATGCACTGCTGATGAAATTTCATAATGCCAAGTGGTCCAACTAGTCATCAAATCTCATGACATTTGGGTCTCCTATCCACGGAGGGGCTCCCCTTGGCTGACCTATTTTTCCGAACAATTTTAGAGGAGGGCCTGCCTCATCATATGTCTTACTAGGGAAACAAACAACACAAAACATTTTGCTGTTGCTCGATTTACCAAAATAGCTGTCAAATAATGGAGAATTGAGAACGGACGTAACGTAAGGAACTCAACTCGATTGCTGTTTTTCTTTTCAACTTCCCTGCTCTGTTTCTTTCAGATACAAAAATGGACAACTACAAGCGTTGGAGTCTCCCGTGATCCATCTATCTTTTCAAGATCGTTGCAATGTGATTGATATGTCTCCTAAACTGCACGAGCACGATGGAACAAGATTCGACCGTTCAAACCGTACCTAGTCATGAGATTCCCCCCTAAGATGCTCATACTTCCAACAAACTTTTATTACGTTTTTACTGTTGTTACATGATTGCCTATTGGATTCTCTAAAGTGATAAAACGAAGAGGAAGATTTCAAAATAGATTTCCTGATTCAAATACAAATTAAAAAAAAGAAGACTTTTCTTGTATTCCATTGCCTAGAACAATGGCCAGTGGCAACACTTTTTTTTAAGGTGTGCCAAAAAAATTTGTATTCCACTATGGATCTATTGAATGAATATAATAAATAATTGAATACAACAACGAATTCGTATCTTTTTTGTCCGGGATCATAAAATAAAAATTTAGAGGCATATAAAAAAATTTGAGGGAAAATAAATATTTTTTGAGGGGGTACTTTCAAATTTTTTGAGGATTAGAAAATAATTTACTTGCTCAACATTTATAAAAAATAATAATTTCCTCAATTCAAACAATGATAAAAAGATAAAAGTTAAACCATTTAATACCTTACACTTAATTATCAATAAAATTATTAACAAAATATATACAAATATAAGCAATAACAATATCTACATATTTTGCTATCGATGAACACTCTTGGCATAAAATTCATCTATAACAAAAGTTGTGTAGTTGTAATAATTTTTTCCATTAAGGCAAAAAGAAATACAAAAATAAATGAAAATTATACTTCAAAATCTATTAGATACACCATTTTAAATCCCACAAAAATGCAACACACAACAACTAATATCATAAATAATAAAACTAGTAATAGTTTTTTGATATTATTTATTGATTGAACGTGAATGTCAAACTAAATAAGTCCATTCACACGATGTTATCAATTTTATTGAGTATATTAAAAGAAAGTTTCACAATAAAATTCAATTTCACTTAAACAAATGAAAAATAATAAAACAAATTGGGAATACCAGAACCCCCTTGCGTCTGCCCTTGGCATAAAAGACATGGTAAAATTAAAATTGGAATATTTTCGATCGTGATAACTCAAAGGATATAACCAACATACTTATTTAATAACTGAAAGCTCTCACCCTAGAGAAAATGTGGAAAGTGGGTATGTCTCTTTCTCTCTCTATTAAATGGCAAAACAAGCGTATTAAGTGACATAGTGATTATAGAAATATTTAATTTTAATAACGTATGAAAGTTTAAGATTGCAATGACCCCCCTCCCCCAACTAGTGGCGGAGACAAGGGGATAAGGGGCCATGGTCCCCACCCCAATATTTAAATAAAATTATATATGTAATTTTTTTTTCCGCTCACATCTGAAATATTGTAATTATATCTATTTTATCTAAGAACTCCCAGGCTAAAGAGACATCAGATATGGTTCTAGCTCTGAAATCCGATGCGGCTACGAACTCATGGTTGAGTCATAGTTACACGGCTAAGCTAGTAGACAGGGGTAACTGGTTTGATCTCTACAGGGGGCTCAGAGCTGCAGGTTACTCAAATGTAGCGGTAAGCCCTCTATGTCCAGACAGGGTCCTTCTGTGGGAAGAGGAACCGCTTGATCTTGCGAATCTGCTACGGCATGATCAAGAGTGGCTGGCGAACTGGGTTACTGATATATTACCGTGGACTTTGCAGAAATCACTGGTTAGTCGTACATGCGGAATTCAAATATTCGGCCTTCCTCTACAAGTCTGGTCGCACCAAAACCTGGCACTCATTGGTAATAAGATTGGAACTCTTATCAGAATAGAGGATAGAACGTTGGCTAAACAAAATCTAGAAGCAGCCTCTCTGGTCATTCAGATTCCATTTGATAGGATTGTCGAACAAACTTTGAAGATAAAGGTGGATGGTATTAATCATACATTATTTATCAAGGAAGAAGGGGTCCGTGACATGTTAGGAAGTTATGTGCACTCAATGTCTGACTCTCAGTCCTCTGATACCTCTGACGGGCTATCTCTAGATTTGGATGGTCACACCAATGTAGGGGAGATTACTTTGGAGCTGCATGAAGAGGTAGGTTTAGGTATAATACCCACGCAGAAGGAGATCTTGGTTAGGCCTACACTGGAGGAGACAGAGGTGATACATCAGGAATGGTTACCGCCGAACTCCTCAACATTAGATTGTAATCAGCTACCAAACAGTGTGCTGAATTGTGAGAAGGTGGCAGATGTGGAGGTCAACCCCATGACAGCTATTGTTTGTGTGAATGAGAGCTCAGACGGAAACAAGGTAGTGGATGATCAAGAGACAATTATTGACATAGCTGCTGCTACAAGTGATACTCCAGTTAAAGCTTTATCAATGGGAAAACAGGATACAAAGGATTCTGATCCTGAGGTTCTAGAAACTCAAGTTCAGAATACTCCTAGTAACTTATCTGGGATTCTGAGGGCAATAGAGGAGTTTCCCCCCCTACTAAAAGAATCAGCGATTTCCATTCAGGACACTAACAAAAGACCAAGAGGAAGGCCTAAGAAAATTGTAAAATCTGAGATTGATCCTCAGCGGGCAAAAAAGATGGCTATACTGGAAGAATGGCTTTTGAACTTAGCTGCTAAATCCTCGGTGAGCCCCCCACTTCCTCAAGTACCATTAACAGCAGTTAAACTCACTCCTCTGCGGTACAATGTAGATGCCATCCTGGCTGTTGGCACACAACTGGGAGTTGTATATGGAGCTCATAAGGAAACCTTTAGAAGTTTACTGGCAGACATGACTGCAACTTCCAGTAAAAGCAGTGAGAAAAGTCCATGTCCATGAAGATTATAACTTATAATGTGCGTGGATTAGGGAGTGCAGAGAGACTCAGACAAGTTAAACACTTGATTTGGAAGGAAAGAGTGGACTTGTCAGCCTACAAGAAACCAAGCTGACAAGCATAGATAAAAAAATGTGTTCTGCTCTCTGGTATGACGCAGATTATGACTGGGCCTACACAGGTTCTGCAGGTATGTCTGGTGGCTTACTATGTATATGGAACAAGAATATCTTCATTAGATCAAGCCTGTTTGGCGAGGAAGGGATTTTAGGAATATCTGGTAGATGGGCTAATGACTCAACCATGGCGCATATGGTAAATGTGTATGGTCCGAATGATCTATCCAAGAAACAGAATCAGTGGAAGGTACTAACTGAATATCTACTGCCCCTAAAGGAGGAAAAATGCTGTGTCATGGGTGACTTCAATGCAGTGACTAGTTTGAGTGAAAGAAGAGGTGTAGCAGCCCAAAACTTTGTGCAAGAAGTGACTCTGTTCAATGCATTCATATCCAACCTGGCATTGCAGGATTTGGGGATGAGGCGCAGGAAGTTTACGTGGTATCTGAAGTCATTGAAGGCCATGAGTAGATTGGATAGATTCTTAGTTAATGACAAGTGGTTGAATACAGAAGAGGAGTGGTATCAAGATGGTTTAGACAGGGATGGATCCGACCACTGCCCTGTTTTGCTGTCTTCCAAGGTTATGAACTGGGGACCAAAGCCCACTAAGATATTTGATGCATGGTTACTGGAGAAGGATTTTATATGGATGGTGGAACAGGTCTGGAAGAACATAGTAACTGAAGGATTCATGAGTTATCAATTGCGGATGAGGTTTAAAATACTGAGACAACACATCAAGAGCTGGTATGAGGCTAGGCCAAAAAATATGATGGAACAGAGGCATGCTCTGCTTTCGGAGATTAGGAAAATTGAAGAACTGGTCGAGTCTGATGTACACTATAAGGTTAACTTGGGACAGCTGACAGATCTCCAACTGCAACTCAGTAAGGTCTCAGCGCACATCAACTCTGTAAACTTTCAGAAAACAAGACTGAAGTGGATGCAACAGGGTGATGGTAATACAGCCTTCTTTCATCACTGCTTGAAGAGGTCTAGATATAATAATAGTATCACTGGAATCTGGCATGGATCTACATGGCTAGAGGAGCCAGAATCAGTTAAGGAATGTTTCTTCCTGCACTTTAAAGACAGGTTTACTGAGAAGGTTCACACCAGACCGCAGTTATCTATACAACTCAGTAGACTAGATCAGAGAAGTAAGGACTTCCTGCAGCAACCTTTTACAGTATTTGAGCTGACTGAGGCTATATCAAGATGTGCTAGCAACAAGTCTCCAGGTCCGGATGGCTTTAACTTCAAATTCATAAAGCAGTTTGCTCATTTGTTCATACCAGATATCATGCTCCTCCTGTTAGAATTTTACAAATCTGGAAAGTTGTGCAATGGCAGTAATGCTGCTCACATAACTTTGATTTCGAAGGTTTCCAGCCCCATGGAGGTTAAGGATTATAGGCCTATAACTCTTATAGGTTCAGTACCTAAGATTATTTCAAAGATCCTCTCAAACAGGCTAAGCAAAGTCATCAATAATCTGATTAGCCATAATCAGACTGCTTTCATCCAAGGCCGTAAACTGATGGACAGTGTTATGATTGTTAATGAAGTAATTGATGATGTGAAGACACAGCATAAACAGGCCATCATACTAAAGGTTGATTTTGAAAAGGCCTTTGATACGGTTCATTGGAATTATTTATTTCAGACCATGCAGAACATGAATTTTCCTGAATGTTGGATATGGTGGATCCGTGGATTATTCACATCTGCATCCTCTTCTATCTTGATAAATGGCAGTCCCACGAGAGAATTCTACCCTTCATGTGGTGTCAGACAAGGAGATCCAATCTCTCCCCTTCTCTTCCTGTTAGCAGCTCAAGGGCTCTCTGCAATGATTGATAGAGCCACTGCCCTTGGCCTTTTTTCAGGGATCAAGGTAGGCAGAGAAAAGGTTCCAGTCTCACATGTACAATATGCCGATGATACCATTGTGTTTGGTGAAGCAAACTGGGATTCTGTGGTGGCTTTCAAGGCAATCCTACTTAATTTTGAGCTAATCTCAGGGCTGAGAATTAACTTCGCCAAAAGCAGGCTTATAGGAATCAATACTGATCCAGTGTTGCTGGAGGAGATGGCCTCTTACTTGCATTGTCAAACTGATGTTGTCCCCTTTAAACACCTTGGCCTACCAGTGGGGACAAAGGCAAAGAAGGCCAAAACATGGCAACCGATACTAGATAAATTCCAGAACACACTGAAGGCTTGGGAACACAAACTATGCTCGTCTGGGGGGCGTCTGGTGCTGCTGAATTCTGTTCTGAATGCTCTTCCAGCTCTTTTCTTTGCATGCTATAAGGCTCCAAGATCAGTGATCAATAAGCTGACCTCTATTCAACGTGATTTCTTTTGGGGAACCACAAAAGAGAAAAGGAAACTCTGTCTCACAAGCTGGAGAAAAGTCCAAACTCCTCTGAATGCAGGGGGGCTGGGAGTAAGATGTCTTGAGTCCTTTAATGTAGCTATGATGGGCAAATGGGGATTGCAGCTACTAAATGATGAGCCTTCATTGATCAAAGATATTCTGAGGTCCAAATATGCTACTAATACAGGACTGTATATTGCAGGAAAGAGAGCTCTGATGTCAGTAGATAATACTCTGCTGAGAGGCCGTGCAAGGGGAAATGGAAACTCATCTGACTGGTGGAGGACCTTAATGGAAACACTTAATAGCAGCTGGTTCAGTGATAGCATAAGATTTAAGATGGGAAATGGTAAGGAATGCAGATTGTGGACTGATAAGTGGCTCACTGATACACCTCTAGCAGAAAGGTTCCCTAGGCTGTTCAGGAAAGAGATTAAGAAAACCATATGTGTAGCTGAAGCCGGATCATGGTCTGATGGCAGGTGGATCTGGAACTGGCGATGGAAATGTCAACTGAGAGCGCCTGATCTCGCTGAGTTGGAACAGCTCACAAATGCTCTAATAAATATCTTCCCAGAAGCAGAGGAAAAAGACAGATATATATTCTGTGAAAGTGGGGATGGTAAATATTCTGTGAGTAAGGCATATAAACTCATCTCCTCTGTTTCACATTTCAGCTTCACTGATATTCACAGAGAGCTCTCAACGATTATATGGAATAGCTTTGCCCCGAAGAAAGTTGTCATCTTCATGTGGAACCTTATTCAGAACGCAACACCCTCTAAAGATACTCTGCAGAGAAGGGGGGTGATTCCAGCGGACATGGAAGCATCTTGCTCATTATGTAAGTCTTCGAGGGAGACTTCTGCACATTTGTTTATGGACTGCAGGCTAATCACAAGGTTGTGGGCTGAAGTGGCAGAATGGTTGTCCTTCTATGTCACAGTACCTTCAGCTCCACATATTCAAGATTTTGTAGCTCTAGCATCACCTGGCACTTTTATACCTTCATGGATATCAATTTGGATGGCAATGATATGGCTAATCTGGAGAGCAAGGAATAGGGCACATTTTAACTCAATTGAGCCAAATGTTCGGTTATTACTTCACAATGTTCAGTTACAATCCTGGTTATGGATAAGAGGAAGTAGATCAGAGGGACTTTTTCCTTACAGCTACATGGACTGGCTTAGACAACCAAGGATCTGCCTGGCCTTGATTCTGAAGTAATTGAAAGAGATTGTCAGGTACATTTTAATATTTGGTAACATATATATACTGTCCCTGCAGATCAGCAGATAGGTAGAGAAAAGCAGGTGCAGCAGGAAGAGTATACGCCAGACCCTGCAGTAGGTTTGTCAGGTAATACTATAATTTCACTGAACCATCTCACTCCCTGTATGCTCTTTCAAGGTACAGGTAGGTGAAGATGGACTTGCGCCAAGGATCAAATGAAATAAAGTATAACCTACCCTTCTCCTCGCAGAGTCTCACACTCTCGGGGAACGTCTCTCAGAGCCATATTTAGTTCTAGGATACAAATTATGCATAAAAGTGCCAGACAGGTGCTGCCACCCAATGAAGCGGAAAGGGCTCTAAGTGTGATGCTGGCTCTTGTCTAAACTATAGTGGAAAGACTTCACTGGATTTGATCTCAAGAAGGACTACTCTGGTTACATATTGTGAAGATCCTGTGTCCTATAACATTTTGATTTCGAGTGCCTGATCACAATGCCAAATGATGGCAATCTGATTGACATATATATGTGGATTTACTAAGATACTGTTTGGAATGAACCTTCGCAGCAACTATGTTTACATGAAGGGGAGAGATATCTTCCTTCCTGATTTCGAAGGTGCAGACTATAGCAATACTATGATGGGGGCTCATTGTTCACAAGTTGATCATGTCTAAAGGCCAGATTTAGAGATTACTTGGTGAAGAGGTTGGGGTTGGGATTGTTTCTTTAGCTGAGGACTGGACTACCTTATTGGATCCTTGGTCCAGCGGAAGAAGTAAATGGATGAGAAATGCTAGGAGAGTATCTAGGCTAGTGACATATAAGTAACGAGGCCAGAAGACAGACGGCGGTAAGACGATATTGAAAGTGCACTATGTAATCCTTTCACTCCCATTTGTATTCTCTGATTCATTACAGGGATAGCTCATCATACTGGATTCCAGGATTGGTGAAGAGCGGACGATGGCTATGATCCAAAATCTGAGATGCCTGTGCATTCATGACGAGAGGGAAGCCATGCACCATACACCCTTAGCTATACCAGAGAGTATAAAGGAGGGGGATTCCATAGTTCACGATCATATTGTCGTACATCCTTCTATTTTCTAGTCTTTACGCTTATGTGGATGTTAGACTAGATACGGTGATAGTTACTCTATCTGTAAATATTATATTCATATATAAAATTTGGCTTTTCCAAAAAAAAAATTCAATAAATATAGCATGAAAAATTAGGAAGTGAATGTCATATATGTACAACAAGTGAAGAAGAAATGAGTGAAGAGAAGTAGTAAGAAAAGAAATTAGAAAATAAAGAATTGCAGAGGATTTCTGTTGCTCATTTTATTGCATTTGTTTATACTTGCACATATAATTCATAATACATTATCAGCATGACTCTACTACTGGCTCTAGCATTATTATTGAGGTAAAGTTAATTAATTATTGTTATAATATCTAATCATTCTAAACTTGAATTTGTAGCTTTGGATATCACGGAAAAAAATTATGTCAAGGATTCTTGATACAGAAATTCATCTAGATGCTATGGGTCTCAGAGACACCATAAAAGATGAAAATAAAGCATCTCGACAAGATAAAGCAAA
>JAOWBN010003942.1:0-11266 GCA_028565015.1 Pinguicula moranensis | reverse complement strand
CCTCGGAAAGAGAGAGTGGATGAGAAAGATAGATACTACAATACATATAGGCAATTTATTTGACAAATATCCTGAGAACCAATTGATCCAACAGTACTAAGGCAGCACAATTTGCAGATTAAGATGGTAATTAGTTTGAATAAAGTCAGTTTCTAAAACCCAACCCAAATTCTCCTAAATCCAAGAGATGTAAAGACCGAAATTTCCAGTTTTCAATCCAAGCGTACATCGTATGAACACACACCTGAACAGTATCTTTTTATTAATAACACAGAGGCATACCCTGTTCATCTTTCATGTCGGACATATATGAATAGACAAGACACATGCAAGATATAAGGCGGAAAATATAAGAAATAAAATGCCAGAAAATTTAAAAAAGAAGAAAACTACTTTTCTACTCCAAAGGTAATATGTGTTGAATTATCGGAGTATGTTACCATCTCAGAATGATTCTGGTGTTAATGTTGGAAAAGATGCAGATGCTGAAGAAAAGTTCTCTGCCAGTTATGTTGAACAAGATGCAAAAGTTGCTGGAACAACAACTTTGAGTGAAATGGCGACTTTGCTTCCCGTCAAGGGGGACACAGGCCACGTGGACAGACACAGAGTGTTGGATGTGCATTGATCGAACAGCCATTAAACACCTAGATTTGACTTCACCTTTGTTGCACGATTTGTTAGAACAAATGCGCTTATGCGCGATTGTAAAGATATAAAAAGAGGAACGTGACCAATCTGGAACAGTGCAGGAATTTTAAATTCTAAAGGAAATTTCCCAAATCTCTCGACTCTTCGTTAACGTTGTGCTCGGATTTCTTCGATTCCACTGCGTTGTTACAAAACTGTTAATTGCAACATGGTATCGGAGCTTGGATACAGTGGATGTCGAAAGGAATTGCAGTAAATTTTGCATAGCAAGTTCTAGGGCTAACGGTAGCATCTACCATCTGATCACTGTTGAAGAATGACAAACAACGAAGATCAGAAGAACAAGGAGCTGTTGACGATGAAGCGTACGCAGCAGATGGAGGAACTGATGGAAGAACAGTTGCAAGTCCATGGTTCGGATAGTCCCGGGATGCAGCTAGTTAATGTACAGTTGAATGAATCAAACTTCTTGATTTGGAAAAGTGCCATTGTTTCAGCACTGGAGGCAAAGCTGAAAATTGGTTTTATTGATGGAACTTTAAAGAAACCAAATGAAGATTCTGTTTTTTTCTTGAAGTGGAAGCGGGCCAACAGCCTTGTCTGTTCTTGGCTTAGAGGATCTATGCATCCAAATGTAATGAAAAACTACATGTTTGTGTCCGATGCTAGGACTATGTGGTTGAGTTTGGAGAGGAGATTGGGCACTACTAATCTTCCGCACTTATATGACTTGAAGAGAAACATGACTGTCATGAGACAGGGTAATGTCAGCGTTTGTGACTTCTTTGGGAGACTGCAAGCATTATGGGATCAATATGAACAATTGAGACCCTTACCGTATGTGGAGGGAGAAATTGGTGAATTGTTAGCAAGGAGAGATAATGAAGACAAAGTAATTGGATTTCTAATGGGGCTCAATGATATGTATGAAGCTGAGCGAGGGCATATTATTCGGATGAATCCTTTGCCGGATATGGATATAGTCTACAATATTGTGATGACTGCTGAGCGTCAAAAAAGGGTAAGCACGGATATTGCAGCAGGACAGGAAGGACTAAACACTGCTATGTCTGTGCGTGGAGCTAACTGGAAGAAAGATAATGGAGGAAGCTCGCGCATTGATAAAAGTCTTCTGAAGTGCGATCACTGCACTAAAAGCGGGCATGTAATTGATGACTGTTTTAAGCTGAAAGGATATCCGAGTGGATGGAGTGATAGAAGGAATGATAAAGTGCAACAAAAGTGCTCACATTGCACTAAATCTGGGCATACAGTGGATGAATGTTACAAATTGAAAGGGTATCCAGAAGGATACTTTGATGTGAGGAGAAAACAGAAGCAAACTCAATCTGCAAATCAAGTTCTATTCGATGAACCTGACAAATTCGAATACACACCGCTGGAGATGGGAAGGGATCATTCAAGCAATATCTATGATGTCATAGGAAGCATGCAAAAGGAAATACAGAGGCTCTCTGCTGGAAAATCATCAAACAATGATGAGGCACAAGTGAGGGTGAACATGGCTCATTATGGTGATTTCTCAGGTAACACGACCTCTAAATCTGCTTTACCTATTAAGAGCACTGATATTTCCAGGATTGAGTGGATAGTGGACACTGGTGCTACGAATCACATGTGCATAAATCGTGATTCTCTATCAAATATGCAAACCTTTGCATCAATGACGCCCGTATGGTTGCCGGATGGAAGCACAAAGCTGGTTGAATGTAGTGGTGATGTGATTTTATCTCATGACATTACACTAAAATCATGTCTCTTTATGCCATGTTTCAAATATAATCTCTTGTCTGTCAGGAAGTTAACAAAGGATTCAGATGTGAGGATGGTTTTTTTGCCTGATCAATGTGTGTTGCAGGAACTTAAATCACACAGAACAATTGCAGTATGTAGCGTGCGTAAAGAGCTGTATGTTTTGAATGCCAACTCCTTCAGCACTGATGTAATAAGAGAAGGAAGTGGAAGACTTGCATCCTACCTCTGCCAAATGAACTCTGCAACAGTGCCTAGATCAGTTTCAATACATGATGCTAATTTTGGTGTTTGTACTGCTGTGACTTCAATTTTAATGCATAGCCGCCTTGGGCACCCCTCGTTTGATGTAATGAATCACCTGAATATTGCAGCTGACAATTCGGATCTAAGAAAAGTGCTTGATAAATGTGCTATTTGTCCCATGTCAAAACAAAGTAGACAGGTTTTTAACTCTAGTTTGCACAGAGCAGATAAATGTTTTGAGGTGATACACATGGATATATGGGGGCCTTATAAGCTTCCCACACTTACTCTTTGTCAATATTTCCTGACTTTGGTGGATGACTACAGCAGGTGCACATGGACTTTTTTATTCAAGTCCAAAGATCAAGTTGTGAATCTAATTGAAAACTTTCTGGTTTTTGTGAGAACACAGTTTGGTATGGAAGTTAAAAGGGTCAGAAGTGACAATGGATCAGAATTTGTGAATGAGGGTTGTCATAAATTGTTCATGTCTCATGGGATACTACATCAAAAAAGCTGCCCCTATACACCGCAGCAAAATGGATTGGTAGAGAGGAGACATAGAACATTGCTGGAAGTTGCTCGAGCCTTGCTGTTTCAAGCAAAATTGTCTAAACGCTTTTGGGGAGAAGCTGTCCTCACAGCAACTTTCCTTGTCAATAGGTGGCCTAGCAGAGTGTTGGAGTGGAGGTCACCATATGAGGTACTGCATCAAAAGAAACTTGATATTTCTGGACTGAAGGTATTTGGTTGCAGGTGCTATGTTCTGGACCTTCGGGCTGGAAGGGATAAACTTGACCCCAGAGGACTGCCCAGAATATTTGTTGGCTATCCTTCTTGCCAAAAGGGTTCCAAAGTGTATGTCATTTCTTCTCAACGGATTGTAACATCCAGAGAGGTGAAATTCATGGAAGATTGCTTTGGAGAGATGCCACCTGATGTTGATCCTTCAAGACAGCCCTGTTCATGGGAAGTGTATCCAGATGAAAATTGCACACCAGCTCTTAATTGTCCTTCCGGATCTGTACAGCAACCTGAGGAAGATACCAGTACAGCAGATCCAGAATCACCTTCCAGTGTGATTGAACTTGCACCACAGACTGATCTTCATTCACTTGCAGAACCAGATGATGTTGTTCAAAGTATGAACAATGAACCTGCTGAAGGCACCAGAAAAAGTACACGGGAAACCAAGGCTCCTGGATGGCTTGATGATTTCTATCTGTTTTCTGCAACAGAAAGTGATGCTACAAAAGTGCCAGTTTGTTCTTCAGATTCATCCTGTCTATTTTCCCGAGCACACTGTGATTTTGCTGTAGCTATAGCAACCATATCTGAGCCAAAGCATTACTCACAGGCACAACAAGATACAAGATGGCTTTCTGCCATGAAGCAAGAGCTAGCTGCCCTGGAAGAAAACAGAACATGGAAGATCACTTCACTTCCAGCAGGAAAAATAGCTATTGGATCTAAATGGGTGTATCGTGTCAAGTGCAAACCGGATGGAACTGTTGAACACTACAAGGCAAGACTTGTGTCTAAAGGATACAATCAAATCAAGGGTGAAGATTATTATGAAATTTTTAGCCCCGTGGCAAAGGTTGTCACGGTGCGATTATTGTTTGCTATTGCGGCATCAAAGGGATGGATCAACCATCAGCTCGATGTTAATAATGCGTTTCTCCATGGTGTGCTAGATGAAGAGGTGTATATGCACCTCACCCACCCCCTTGGATACGATAAAGCAAAGAAAGGCCAAGTATGTAAGATGCAAAAAATCTTTATACGGTTTGAAGCAAGCATCACGGCAATGGAAGATTGAATTCATCGGGAAACTAACAGCTTATGGATTTGTGCAATCCTATCACGACCCCTGTTTTTTCACTTATTCTGCTTCTGATCAGCAGCTCTTCTTGCTCGTTTATGTAGACGATGTTATCCTTACTGGGACATCCTTGGGAGAGATGAACAGAGTGAAAGAGTATCTTCATACAGCTTTCACAATCAAGGATTTAGGGATAGCCAAGTACTTTCTTAGCATGGAGATAGCATATTCCGAGGCCGGTGTGTATATCAGTCAAAGGAAGTATATAAGAGACTTATTGGGAGATTGCAATCATCTCAATTGTAGTCAAGCCGCTACTCATTTACCAAGAGGGTTCAGATTTGATGCTGATGACCAGGACTCTTCTGCCTTCTATCACAATCCTGAAAAGTATAGAAGGCTTGTGAGCAGGTTGCTTTATCTTAGCTACACACGGCCAGACCTCACTTATGCGGTCCAGCAGCTCAGTCAGTTTATTCAGAAACCACGTGACTCACATTGGGACGCAGCGCGGCATGTTCTCAAATATTTGGCAGGGCATCAGAACTTAGGACTCTTCTATTCCAGGTCCTCCACCACCAATCTTTCAGCTTACAGTGATGCTGATTGGGGAAGCTGCAGAACTTCCCGGCATTCCCTGACTGGATATTGTATCTTTCTAGGGACTAGTCTTATATCTTGGAAAACAAAAAAACAGTCTACTATTGCTTGCTCTTCGGCTGAAGCGGAATACTGCGCCATGGCTGCGACAGTTAGAGAGATTCAATGGATAATCTACATGCTTTCAGATTTCAAGATTACAACAAAACTGCCAGTTCCTTTTTATTGTGACAACCGAGCGGCTTTGGACATAACTGCTAATCCGGTGTTCCATGAAAGGACAAAACACATTGAGATTGACTGTCACGTGGTACGGGATCAATTTAAATCAGGGACCATCTTTCCACAACATATTTCTACTCATCAACAGCCTGCGGATCTATTTACAAAAGCTCTTCCCGCAGCTGTTTTTCAGTTTTTACTTGGCAAGATGAGTCTCTGGAATGCTCATCTTGAGGAGGGGGTGTTGAATTACCGGAGTACATTAACATCTCAGAACAACTTTGGTGTTAATGTTGCAAAGGATGCAGATGCTGAAGCAAACTTCTCTGTCAGTTATGTTGAACGAGATATAAGAGTTGCTGGACCATCAACTTTGAGTGAAATAGCGACTCTGCTTCCAGTCAAGGGGGATACAGGCCACGTGGACGGTCACAGAGAGTTGGATGTGCATTGATCGAACGGCCGTTAAACACTTAGATTTGTCTTTACATTTGTTACACGTTTTGTTAGAAGAAATGCGCTTATGCGCAATTGTAAAGATATAAAAGAGGATAGTAACCAATCAGCACAGTGCGAGAATTTTAAATCAAAAGAAAATTGCCCCAAATCTCTTGACTCTTCGTCAATGTTGTGCTCAGATTTCTTTGATTCCACTGCGTTTGTTACAAAACTGTTAATTGCAACAGTATCAACTAGTGATTCTCATGGATTATTCTAATATTGATCCAATTATTCTGATATTGATCCGTGAATGTTGATGCTAAAAGGATTCAAAAGCACAGTAAAGTGCACTTTTGCAAACTTGAAGTCAAGTTTCTAATAATAAAATCAGTTTATATTAGGGCAAACAATTGGTTTCTTTTGAAAGTGATTCTGTATTTCCGTTACTTTCCACACCATTACCTAAGCTAACATACTCTTTAGGCTTTACTCCTTTAGAGGCAAACTCTAGTACTCTGGCAGAACGAAAGCCTGAGTGAATTTTAGTGTCGTTCACCGTGGATTCTGCTCAACAAGAAGTTATCTCATCATTGAAGAAACTCAAGGTATGTCTTGGAAATGGATCCAAGGGTCTGCTGATTTTGAGGGTGTTGAGAAGCTTTCTTTTTATTTACTTGATGCTGTACCGTAATCTAGTGGCATGAACAATTGTGATTGATGTTGTTTCCAAACTAAATATCTCGTTAGATGTTTGGACTTGGCTTCCAGGCTGATAGAACACTTTGTATTCTTAATTTCTTACTCGTGGATATCATATTAGGAGCTAGAGCGCTTTAAGTTAAAATGAGTACTCTTAAATATATCTTAATGCTGTCTATATGAGAGAGAATGCATTGATACTTATTGAGTTGGGAGAGTTTTGGAGTGTCATGAGAAGTAAGGTTATTGATCTCTGAAGCTTTTTGGTTCTTTAATAATAAGATTTGGTGAAATTTAATAGATTATTGAAGATGATACTAGAGCAGGTGAACTCTGTACAAGACGGAAATATGGAAGATGGTTAGTGCGACGACTTTAGTGGTAAATATGTATGCTCATTTATTTTTCCTCGCTTTATCTGTCTTCTTAGATTTGTTTGTCTATTTGATTAACTTTTTTTTAATAAGGCATTTTATTAATTAAAAACATCCTCGGTATCTTTATGTGATAATCAAACCTTTACATAGCATCCTCACCCTCTCAGGCGTACTCCTCTAATAGCCAATCCCCTTGCCTTCCTTCCTACCAGCTGCATGTGGATCCCTTCCCTGCTAGCATGTTTTTTGTCACTACATGATCCACCAACATGTTTGGTTTTCAGGAGGAGGAAGAATCGCATAAACTCCTCTGCTGCGCTTTCAGCTTCAACCAAGTTTGGGTTTGGGGGTCAGATGTATGCAGCCTACCTTTGTAATTATACAAAGAGATTATTTTTGTTGCGATCCAATATACATTGTTTTATTTGATGTATTGATTTTCATCAACTTCACTAATAGAAGTACTGATATTTAATAGAACTATTTTGATCTAATTTATTATTAGCACAAAGCTAAAGAATTATCATCGATTCTTCTAGCTCCATTTGCAATGGACACTTATCATAACTTATGAAAATGGTTAAGACCGGTGATTATTTATCTTTTGAATAACTAATCTACTTGTGCAGATCTTGGGTTGAGGAGGCATCAAGAAAGAATCAAACTCGTGCTAAGTTTCTTGAGGAGGCTGATTAAAGTCTTTAGAATGAGAGTAAAATCATATGCTTTATTCTTTCGGGTTTCAACAATGAGGGTTTTATATTACCCTACTTGGGCCAAGCCCACAACACACTATTAATACAATAAAACCAAACATAAAGCCCAACACTCCCCTTCAAGATGTGTGAAAGACATCTATCAAGTCCATTTTATTACAAAGTCTAGCACTAAGATTCTTGGTGAGGCAATAAGCATTCTGCTCCTTGCTAGTCACATGTCTCAAATTTAGTAGTCCGTCCATTGGTCAGTTTCTCTTTGATGAAGAACTTGTCAATCACCACATGTTTGGTTTTGTCATGTTGAATTGGATTATTGACAATGTTGATAGTTGATTTGTTATCGCACTACAACTGCATCTGTGTTCCCTCATCAATCTTGAAATCTATCAGCAGTGACTTCAACCACATCATCTTAACATTCAGGGCCATGGCTCTGTACTCTGTCTCAACTGTAGAACGTGCAACAATTGATTGTTTCTTGCTTTCCAGTATACTAGATTGCCTCCTTCAAATATGCAGTATCCAAATGTGGATTTCCTGTCATCAGCACAGTTAGCCCAATCTGAATTACAGTATTCCTCAATGCTCAAGTGCCCGTTCTTCCGAAAGATCAACTCATTTCCTGGTGCACTCTTCAATTATCTCAATATTTGGTACACTGCATCTTTATGACCCTTTCTAGGGTCATGCATATATTTGCTTACCATACTCACAACAAATGAGATGTCAGGTCGGGCATGACTCAGGTAAATTAGTCGGCGCATCAATCTCTGATATATTTCTCTGTTAATTAGCTCACCAGCATCAATACTCAAAATCACTTTTTGCTCGATCGGTATTTTGGTAGGTCTGTAGCCTAGCATACCTGCTCTTTGTGCAAATCTAGGACATACTTCCTCTAAGATGAGATTATTCTCTCGGGCCATCAAACTACCTCTATTCCAAGGAAGTATCTCATATGTCCCAAATTTTTACTTCGAATTCCTTGCTCAGTCTCACCTTCAACTTTGTTATCTCACTTTTATCATCCCCGGCGATAATCATGTCATCCACATAGACCGCTAGCATCGTGGTATGACCTTCTGTATGCCTCAGGAAGACAATATGGTTGGCATTTGTCTGATGATATCCCATGCCTTCCATAACCCTCCTGAATTTGTCGAACCATGCTCTCAGGGTTTGTTTCACACCATATAAAGACCTCTTGAGTTTACACACCTTTCCTGCTGTCTGAGCAGTTCCAAATCCTGGAGGGATGTCCATATACACTTCCTCGAGTAGGTTCACCATGGAGGAATGCATTCTTCACATTAAGCTGATACAGATCTCATCCTTTGTTTGTTGCTATGGAAACCTGGGTCCTGACAGTATTCATCTTGGCGACCGGTGCAAAGGTCTCATCATAATCAATACCATAGGTCTGATTGTAATCCTTTGCTACCATTCAAGCATTGTATTTCTCCACTACTCCCTCTGGATACTGCTTCACATTAAACACACACTTGCATCCAACGGTCTTCTTCTCACGTGGCAGTGATACGAGCTCTCAGATTTCATTCTTCACAAGGGCCTTCAACTATTTTATCATTGCAACTCTCTACTTTGGATCCTCCTTTGTCCAATACTTAGACACAAATACACTATCCAAAGAAGTAATAAAAGCTCCGTGGTTAGGTGATATGTGATAGTAAGATATGTGATGGGCAATACCGCTCAGGTGGAACACCTGCATTGACACGGGTGGTTCACCTTACTAGTAAGGGGAAAGTAAGAGTATGGAGAGGAATAATGTCACTTGTGGGTGTTGAGTAATATGTAGTGGGTGGTGCAGGTATTTTCAGAGTCAAGGTTGACCGAGCATCGGGACATGGGACAAGTGCACGCGACTCCTCTCATTCAGACTCATCTCCTCACCACCATATGTGTCTTGAACTGGACAAGGACATGGAATTTCCCCTACAGTTATTGTATGGGTCTTACCTCTCATACCACTATCTTCCTCATGCCACACATTCCCTACAATCACTGTTTGATGCTCATCTCTTATGTCACTCTCCCCCTCACGCCATACACTCACACTCCCCCCTTTCGCTGAATACCCTAGGATGAGTCCTCGAATGGTGATTCCTCCGGGTGAAATAAGGCTCAAACTCTCGAAATGTAACATTCATACTCACAAGCGGTCGTTGCTCGATCGGACGCTAACAAACATAACCCTTATGGGTAGTTGAGTATCCCACAAAGACATACCTAATGCTCGTGGATCCAATTTACCAACTTCAGGCCGGTTATCCTTCATAAAGCATGCACAACCGAATGTCCGCAACTCCAAACACATTTCCTCTGTGCAGGTCAGTACTGAAATGGATATTTTCACTTCAGTACTCGAGATGATACTCGATCTATCAAATAAGCTGATGTGATAACTACTCGCCCCCACAACAAGTGTTGTTTTGGACATTCATGGATATCATCATGCTCCTCGCAACCTCAAGGTGGCTATTCTTCCTCTCTACAACTCCATTCTGCTCTGGTGTGTAAGGATACATAGTTTGATGTCTAATCCCATGTGATGACAGATAATTCTCAAATGATTGATTCGTGTATTCTGTGACATTCCAGACCTCAGAACCTTCACAATTGCACCAAACTTAATTTGAACCTCCCTGTGAAATCCTTAAAACAGGCTAAGACCTCACTCTTATTTTTCATCAAGTATAACCAAGTAACTCGGAAACCACAATCAATAAAGGTCACGAAATGTCAAAATCCATTAATTGCCGAAATAGGACAAGGCCCCCAAACATTAGAATGTACCACATCAAACAGCTGAGAACTTCTATAACCAGAGCTAATATAAGAGTTTCTGGTATTTTTGCCGAACTTACAAGCATCACATACAAATGTGCCCTTATTAATTTTTTTTGCAAAAGAGAGGGGATACAAGCGACTCGTAAGTGAAAAAGAGGGGTGACCTAAGCGTCTATGGTTAAGCAAAAGTTTTGCCACAATCCTCTTTTCCTTCTCAGATCTCTTTGTCATCGATGAAAGGGGTAAGTCAATGCCCATTCTATGCAGGTACCATAGTCTATCATGCCATTTCCCAGTCCCAAGAACTCGGCCTGACTCCTTCTCCTGAAAGATAACATATGGAATATCAAAAATAACACGTCAATTTAATTGAAGAATAATGACACTGATGGAGAGAAGGTTAACTGTAAAGGAAAGGACATTCAAAACTTAGTGTTAGAGTGTCAGTGCAACGCACTGTACCCTTTCCAACCACTGGCCGATTAGTTCCATTAGTAGTCTTAACAGTAGACAAGACTTATAGAAGAGTATAAGTGTTGAACTCCATAAAAGATCCTGTCACGTGTGTGGATGCCCCAGAGTTATAAATCCAATCTGGGGAACCAGTAGTGGGAAAGGATGCAAGTGCAAGGAAATCATACGTACCTCGCATAACTGAGTGTAGAGCAACATGAGTAGCATTACCAAGTGCATCTGGTAGGGTGGGTGGATAGTTTGTTGCTCATCCGAGCTCATCCTCCTTAGTATCTACAGTTAGGTAGGTACGATAGCCTCCGCGTCCACAGCCTCTAGCTCCATCTCTTTCGTCCTCCGCGTCCACCGCCTCTAGGCTGCATGCGACATATTCAGCTTCCATGGTTGACAAAGCGATGCAGTCCTGTTTCTTGCTGCACCATGATATG